>CM052207.1:1781572-1830046 GCA_028454225.1 Lasioglossum leucozonium | reverse complement strand
GCTGGCAATCATAAAAAGTCAGAAAGTATACGAGGTGATCGATCAGTTTAAAGGATTCTATTCCTGCCCGGTGAAGTCCGATGTAAGGAGTAGGATGAATGTGCCGTTTAGAATAGGCAAAGATGATGAGGAGCTTGAGAAGAAATTCCTACAAGGTGCAAGCGCGCGCGGGATGCTTCAGCTGAAAGGTCACAGGTCAGTGTGTCTTGAAAAATAGTGCAACAATAAGGCTATTGATGTTCCAGTTGGAATAATATGTACTCTTTGCTTTCACTCTGTCTCAATAAGTCATATATCTGTTATTATTTATTGTAGATCTGTTGGCGGAATTCGAGCATCTTTGTACAATGCTATTACTGTAGAGGAGGTAGAGGCACTTGTGGAATACATGAAGTTGTTCCACCAAGAGCATTGTAACAAAGATTAGGTATATCGTAGGAGAACTTAATAGACATAGATTTTTTATAAAAAATATTAGTTGGTATTTAATAACATTCAATATATTACTGAGTATTATACAATACCAAATTGCTGCGTATTGTTAGAAAGATGCGTTTTCTTTTTTATACTTATTAAATAAACTTTTGATGTATTAATTAGCTATTGGCAGTCTGACAGTGAAATTCTTTTACATCCACACATTTCCCTCTCTTTAGCTACTCGATTTGCATATATTAAATCTAATTCTCTTTCTAGAGAAAAATTAGTCTTACGACATCCATCTATCACAGCTTTGGCCCACTGTAATTTAATATTTGGTATAAATTTGTTTAATAAATTTTATATCATTGCAATACTCAAGGAGATATTTAGATACACAATTGTATATAAATTACCTTGTAATATTCTTTCACTCTTTCTGGTGTCCATCCTTTTGGTGTGGATTTCTCAATATCTCTCAAATTATACAATTTATCTGCTAATTTAACTAGCTTAGCTTTGTAACTACTCTTAGGAGCATTTTCTATTTGCAGCCGTTTACGTTCTGCTTTTGGCAAACTTTTATCATCTGTTACTTCTTTAACAATATCACAAACTTCTTTACCAAACTCAGCTTCTAATTGATCGAACGTTGTATCTGTGTCTTCCACAGTATCGTGTAACAGAGCAGCCAAAATTATAGCTGGATCATGGACATTACCTTCTTGAACCAATATGTTTGCAACACCTAAAAATCAATTATTTTACTTACATCATCCTCTACATGAAAAAATGTATCAAATTGACACTATTAGAGACCAGTGTTAAAGGTTACGAACCTATAGGATGATTTATGTATGGCGTTTCTGCCGGGTCCTTCCTCCTTTGATCCTTGTGTTTTATCGCTGCAAAATTTGCGCATTTCACAAGCAGCGCTAACAGTTCTGAATTTGGAATATCTGTGATACATGATTTGCAAGGTCCGGTTCGATTGAATAGGTTATCGTCAGAGATTTCTAAAATATTATCTTCCATTCAAATGTGGCTGAAGGTAGAACTTGATCTTAAACTATGGAATATTGTTGCAACGTGCACAAACGGCCTTTTCAGCTGAATCAGGTTTCAGTTGCTTATTATAATCCAATACCCAAGCTTTACCCAGAGTTGCTTGCAATTAGGCCTGCAGACAAGTGCATACATTTTTACTCGCTTTGTTCCAGCCGCTCGCTTCGTGCGGGTACTCGACTCGACTCGACTCGAACTCGGCTCGTATAGTGTTGGGAATTTTGGGATCAGTTGGGATCTTGCACGAGTTACACGTTACACGCGCATGCGCAACGATTTTAGCGTCAGTAAAGTACAAAGTCGAGCTAAAATGAGGTACCTAGGTCACCCCGCATAATTCCACAAAATTTTTTTTTATGATATATTAAATTTTGATGTGTAATATATAATATATAATATTATATAATGTAATATATAATAGTGTATAATATACTTAGTGCATAATGAAGGAGCAATTGTAGCTCCTTTTCCAATAGTTGCCATTATTACACAATTGAATGTATTAACATTAACTTACCAAAATTTCGAATCACGCTTGCCTCATCATGTCGTCTTGCACTTTTCCGTTGGATTCCCTCCAATAACAGTTCCCCCCTACTTTCCTCACAAGCTTAGGACGTACACACGTTCCTTCATTTATTCGTGCACGCGCGTGAAACCCGCGCAAGATCACAACCCTGCTCGCATATGCGAGCTTGCTGCAGACCTGACAAATACTTCCATCGCCATCTGGTGATGGATATTAGAACTCTCTGTCGGTAATTTTGACTAGAAGTTTGAGCGTTTTAACACTATGTGGATTGGCGCTGTACGAACCTCTGTATCAAGCTTCGAAATTTGGCCACAAGCGGCACCACTATCGCTCAAGGTGCACGCAAGTAATTGTTGCCAGAATTTGCGTTATATCTTATGACCAAAACGGCAAGAATCATTCGCACTTGAATAAAAACCATTTTTCCAATGCTTTCCTGTTGAGGTTTTTTCCTTTTTTAAGGGTTCAAAATTAAAACTGAAAAATTCATTAAAGTACATTATCGTTCATTGAATGAATTTTCTTCCTCATATATCAATAACGTAAATATATCTATTCCAATCCTTCATGCCGAAAAATGTAATTTCCAGATGGCACTTACGTCAACATGCAGTTTAAATGTTTGAATCAAACATGTCAGTTGAAGCGAGGGAAATAATAATGTCGAAAGGCATCTTCTAATATTGTATGACGTTTGATGGTTCTGTTCCGAATTTACTGAATACTTGACGCAGTTAACAGTGGGAGAAAGTATTTCAAAGTATATGAAACATACAACAGATCTATTTTATTCGAATATATGCTGAATTACTTCACAAATTAATTTAAACAATGGTGTAGTTTCACAGAAAAATCATTTTTTAAGAGTGGTCGAAATTAATCATGGCACTCAGGGAACCATATAAAGTGCCTCATAATGTTCCATCCGAATATAAAGAGATTGTTCACGATATCTTGTATAAAATGGAGGAACATGCTGATAACAGAGGTCCAAGGTATGTTAAATTCGTTTTATTATTAAATTGGATAGTTAATACAATTATTAACTTTTACATAGGTACAGTCATAAAGATACTACAAAATTAATAACTTTATCTTATAGATATCAATGGAGTTTGAACGATTTTGAAATTGGTTCACCACTGGGTCGTGGTAAATTTGGCCGTGTTTATTTAGCTAGAGAAAAACATACGCAGTATATGGTTGCCTTAAAGACTTTGTATAAAGTAGAATTAATGAAAGGCCGCGTAGAGAAGCAAGTAATGCGTGAAATTGAGATTCAAACACACTTAAGGTGACCATACATAATTATAACTAAGTTCATGTAATTTTCCATGTATATTGTAATATCTCATTTTTAGCCACCCTCATATTCTCCAGATGTTAACTTATTTCCATGACCGTAAACGCATTTACCTTGTATTAGAATTTGCAGCTGGGGGAGAACTGTATAAAGAATTAAAACGTCAACCCAATGAAAGATTCAATGAGCATTTGTATGTATTTTCATATGAATAATTTTCATATTTTGCTGAATTTTACATGCAATCTTTTACAATCTTTTAGATCCGCAAAGTATACCTATCAAGTTGCAGATGCTTTAGAATATTGCCATAGAAACAATGTAATTCACAGGGATATAAAACCAGAAAATTTATTGCTTACGTACGAAGGTGATGTAAAATTGGCAGACTTTGGGTGGTCTGTTCATGCACCATCATCCAAGTGAGTATGGTTTGTGTTAACAGTTGTGAAAAACTATTTAAACTATTAATAAATTCAATGATCTTAGGAGAAACACGCTTTGCGGAACTCTAGACTATTTGCCACCAGAAATGGTAACAGGACAAACTTATGACATATACGTTGATCATTGGTGTCTGGGTATTCTCTGCTACGAATTTCTAGCCGGTACACCTCCTTTTCTCAGTGACTCTACACAAGAAACTTATGTTAAAATAAAGTCGTTAAATATCCAGTGGTCGTCGACAATAACACCAGGAGCTAAAGATCTCATATCAAAGGTATATTTTAATCACGTTTTTTCAGATCGTGTCACACTTTCTTTTTCCCGTTGTTTATATTTTATTTTGTTTACAGTTAATCAAACGAAAAAGTACCGAAAGAATTTCTATGGCCGCTGTTAAAAATCATTTTTGGATTATAAAACATAAGGACGGACATTCATAAAATATATTTGATCTTATACTGCTGTATTATTTGATAAATATGTTTTATACATATAATACGAGTAACAATTTTCCAATTATTTTTATATGTAGGATGTGCGAATCGAATAAAGGAAAGACTGAAAGAAATAAGCACTATTGATTATTTTAGTTCCATTGATTTCGGTAGATGAAACACTGATATAACTATTAAGGCCAATCTAGATTGATACATGTTACATCTAGTGCAACTATATCAACTTCAGTTTTAAGGATATCACACAAACTAGGCTTGGTTCGTCCGAAATCACCATGTACAAATTCTTTCACGTACGTGCCAGCTTGGGTTTTAACATCCAACACAAAAAACATACCGACATCTTCGATCGCAGTTCCTAACAATGTTTGTAATTCTTGAGACTTCACCCAACGTGCTCTCATTTCATATATTAAACGTGTTCTGGGACTCAGAGGCCGCCGGTGTAACACTCGAATCGGTGTTTTCTGAATTATTTCTACTCTCTTCAAATCATTTAATGTTTCAAGAGGCAACATATCTTCGGGCTTGGCACGTAAAACGCAAAGCGCTCGATAAATTTTTGTTTTATTAGTTTCACCTTCCTTTAATTTCTTTAGATCCTCTTTGGATACAACTTTCAAATTCGATGTAATTTGTACCTCTTTAGAGGACTGGTTGACTTTCTGAACTAGATCCGACAATAACGCATCTGTTATTTTAGTCATGCGAGGATTAATTAATTCGACAGCAAACGGTCTTCCGGCGTATATATTTCTTACATCTACGTCCTCTCTTCCAGATGATAAAAACTTAATGGCTAGACATAAAAACATATTATATTTTAAACGAGATTAAGTATCTGATCTCGTGTATGATAGAAATTATATCGAGTGGCATACATTGAGCTTTCACAACATCAGCAATAGGATTACATAATAGATCTTGAACAGATGTACTCATCTTTTTTTCACCCTTTATAAGCCACGGGGTTTGACTAATTTCCCTAGACAATTTGCTATATCGACCTAAAAGTATAATCAATTAAATAATATTGATATTACTTCTATATCGTTAATTCTATATATATTACCTCCTACAAAAATACTAGAATGCGAACATTCGATGCTTCGTACATCGACATTTGTTGATGTATTGAACGAAAAAGTCTTGAGAAATTTATTGAATTTTTCATCTGTTGTATTAGTCAATAAAGCCTCTATACTTCTTCTACTAAATCTATTGATATCCTTTCTTTTTCGTTTCTTTCCTACATTGCTTGCACCTTCGCAGAAGTTTTCTCTGCAATAAAGAATACTGTTAACAATATCGGAGAATCGGTTTTTCAATTGGAAAGAAACTATCTCTGTTGACTCACAAAGCTTCGCATTCTTTGTCGTTATGTTCATAGGCCAAAACAATTTCAATAAGGAAAGGAGAGGGAGTCATATCCACTCGCCTATTGATGAGCTGTTCTAATTTAGGATTGATCACCAATTTCCAAATATCTTTTACATTCTGCAATTTAATCTTAAGATCTACCAAAGCATCTTCTGTGAAATCCAATTCATTTGCACATAGTACGTGTAACAGACGTTCTCTGATATTTACGCACGTAGGTATTGTCAATGCACACAGAAATGTACCGCTATCATAATTCTGTTTTTCTACTTCGATCTGTATCTGTTTATAAAATCGTGTCAAATTTACATGAAGCTTACATGCTCGTAGCCAAATATTTCAACATACTTTCTGAGCAATTGATTCTAGCGTTTGGTCTTGAAGAATCCCCAGACAAGCCACGCAAGATGTCTCATCAACGATAACAGCATCTTCTTCGATATAGCCTAACTGCAATAAGTATTGCGACAAATTCAAAACATAAACTGAAGTCACTAGATACTTACAGATTTGACGTGCTTCACGAGATCATTTAAGCAATTCCACGACTTCCATCCAGTGAAACGAAGGCAACATTTTATACAACAATTCTGTTGTCTTAGGAAAGTAAAAATGCGTTTGTTATCTTCGATGGAAAGGCTCATTTTGAAAAATATTTCTATAGAATTTGAATGTATAAAAATTTTGCAGAATCTCAAATTGTAATTTTATTTATCTTTTCCACTAACCTACACCAATCTTATCGCATGCTATTTACTGCGTCAACGGTCAACCAGCTGCAATATTTATTGACGAGTCGACATGTTTCGTTGGCGTAATCGTCGCTTCTGAATCGGACCAAGTTTAGGTGATTTTTGCAAACTTGTAAATACAACTTGACCGGTTTTTTTCAGTGAATTAGATACAATGTGAAATTCGCATGGAACGTAATATACGCGCGTTCGAACATCAACAAGCGCGTTTTCCCTATCGACAAATAGTATGATGGGTGATCACAGTGTCGTTTATCGCTAATGTAAATAGTTTTAGATTTTACATTATAGTTCGTTACGAACTGGTACCTGATTAATTGTTATAATATATAGTTTACGTATGTGCAACGACATGCCTATATTACGAAAAAAGTCCAACAAAAAGACAAACACCGAGAACAGAAGCAATTTGATCGGAGGTTAATTGTCACTTTTACGTTTGCAATAGAACCGTGAGTACAATATGTAGGTACATTCTACTATTTTAATGATCTTCTTGATTCTCCACAGACGTTACCATTAATGATTTCGCTAATTCTTCAAAAACCCATGCAAGACTGAGAAAGGCAACTATAGCATCTACGGATTATACAGGTTATTCTTTATTTCTTGTTATTAAAAAAGAACACGTTTCGTGTAAATTATATTTTATGCTCTCGCACATATTTTAACCAGTGTACGTACTTTAAATACGTTTTACAGTGGATCAAAAAATGTCGACAGATAAAGAAGTTTGGAGCGAAACAGATGAACATTACGATTCGCATTCATCCGATACAGATAATTCTAAGAACAGTAAAGGTAATCTGTTTCGAAGATGTTTACATTTTTATTTATTTTTTTTGTTTTGCATTGAAATTCATTTGCACAGGTACGTTGACCAATCAAGTAAGGCATAAAAAAACATCAGAGGGTTTGACATACATGGAAGACGAAGAAAAAGGTAAAATTCAAACGAAAAGTTTAGTTACAAATCAGTGGTACGGTCGATTGCTATATTGTTTACTTGTATAGTAGGTATAGATTACCCATTGGATCTGTGGTTTATTATATCCGAGTATATTCATCCAGAGGTTGTAGGCAAATTTGCTCGAATATGTAAAAGTTCTTACCATGTAACAACAACTGGCAAATTTTGGTTCCATTTATACAAGACGTAAGTGTTCTATTATAAGAATGACGTATTTGTTGTTGCTGAAATGATGATGTTAAAGAAGTCATGATTACAGTTACTATAGATCCATACCTGATTTACCAGAACGTCTTCAACCGCAATGTATGGTTCGCGTGCACGGATTGCGTGCGTGTGTCATTAGAACATTACATTATACTTATTTTGCCTTAAAAAGAGATATCAACAGCGTGTCCTACTATCAAAAAGACGAGCCTCATTCTCTCGTAAAACGAAGATGTTGTTTAATGTGGCATAGCGTGAGCGATACAACATAAAAGCCTAGATTGTATCGTGTTAGCAACAACGATGGTAAAACTCGATTGTTTCTTATTTTAGAAAGGAAAACTACTGTGGTACTTCCACTTTAAATTGAAAGAGGTACCAAAATCAAGTAGGAATTCAATGAAAGGGAAGCCTAAACTAAGTGGTAGAAAGACAGACTTTCTTGAAATGTTAGAAGACGTAGCTGTGAATCCGGAAGAAGGCTGTAAACTGCTTAGGGTACTTAATACTGTTCAAGTCAATTAGATGTAGTATGTAATCGTTACATTTCGATTATTTACTTTCATATTTCTCTCGATTTACAGGTAGCCTGTAAGAGGTATAGTATGCTACCGCAAGTAACTGGATTAATTCTGCAGAAGGTGACTATGGCTTTAAAGCAAGATGTGAAATCAGTTGGATTGCAGTTGGGTTTCGGAACATCAGATGTTCCTAATACATTAACGAACCAAGTAATGTTAAACGACGTTGTCAATTATCAAGTTTTGAATTGGTGGCACCCGTCTTATCCTCATCAAGACACTGTCACTGCTATTGAGTTGCCACAGAACGACTTTTGGGATCAGAACGTACTGTAAAATAATTCCATACTTTACCGTGAAAAGAGTAAGACATAAGTACTAATTGTATAATACAACGTCTATGTAAATAATACATTAAATGGCTGTTAAGTAAATTTTTATTAGCATATTTGTTTTTTTTTTCTAATTGCATAATATTAAGTAAAAACAGAAGTGTTCAATAACAAACGAAAAATAAGCTGACTTTTCATTACGAATACTATATACAAAATATGTATATCAATTAGTATGTACATCCTATAAATAGATAACAGTAAGGAAGAGTATACAAACTTGTTTTGATATTTTTAGACGAAACAAAACGAGCAGAGGACAAGAATATTATCTTCTTGTTGCTGTTTCTACGGTACGCAATAGCTCTTCCACATAGCGAACATTTGAAGTTGCAATCTCGATTTCCGCAATCTGAAAATTAAGCTATGTAGCAAAAATTCTTTGTTCAACAAAAAAATAAATCTTCGCAATCGCTCTTACCATGTTTACATAAGCTTGTACGTCAACTTGCAATTGAATGCGTATTTTTTCATCGTCGCTAACTCCTTGAACATCGGAGGAAAGAGAACCCGTAGATTTGTCCCGGATCTTTTTCAATCTTCTTAAGCTCTCCTCAGTTTTTTGTACTGATGTTAAAACATCCGTTACGGATGCCAAATAACTGTACGATTAAGAAATTCATTAGCAAATGATGTCGAACTTAATCAGTATTATAATCATTCTCTATTATCGATTCCTTACTGTTCGGTCAATAAAGAAAGAGTTAATGTCAACCAACGATTAACATTGTCCGGGATTAATTTCTTATAATCTGCGTGAAAACTTATAAGAAAAACGAGGGCGTTCTTTACGTAAGCACACGGTTTCGTGGACACGTCTCTATTTGTTCGCCTAAATAATCGTGGTATATCGCTGACTTGTTTCAAATGCATTATACTTTCCTTTAAAAGTTCATTTACAATTTCTTCCGTGACTTGCGATAAAATCATTCCAAATTTCTTTATAGTTTCACGCAAAGAATCTGTAGATCAATATACATACGTTTGAACAAGAACCGCAATATTAATATTTAATATCATTACCTTCTAATAACTTTAATATCGTCGGAGTCTGCCGTTTAAGTTTTGATTGGACTACTTCCAAAAGCGATGGAAGTTTTTTCACCAATTTCTCTAGATCTTGGTTTAAACATATTAAAAAATTGAGTTTCGTGTAATGTTCCGATTTGCTTGAAGATCCCATTTCATTTTCTATAGGCCATATCTGTATTAAAAGAAATTGTTAACTATACTCGATTGGATGAATTAGACAATTTGAAAGTTTTTAAATATCATACTTCTTTAAGTGCCGCTAGAGACCACGTTTGATATCTGGCACACATTTGCAAATTGAATTTCCAAAATCTATGTAGAACAAGCTTCCATTAAAATCATTTTAATCAAGGTTATTATTCCCATAATTAATTTTATATTTTACCTATGAAAAAGCTGATAAAGATATACATCATCCGCCCAAATCCTTTGCAAGTTTTCCCACAAAATGCATGTTGCGCGCAAGGAAAATTCATTTTGCGTAACAGATTCAAAAGTCACTTTTATAGATGCTGGTGATATTGATTCTATTAAAGCAGTCTCAACAACGCCAGCTATTTCTTGAAACCGTATTTGAAAGTATACTGGCAAATTCCATTTCTTCAAGAAATTTTTGTACTGTGCATTTTCCTTTAGTGTGGACAAAGTATCAGTCGTAACACACTCAGCTTCTAACTTCTCTAGAAATTCTAAAGTCGCCATGTATCGCTGAAATCGTGTAATGTTTATTCTATTAATAGGCTTATAAGAGAAAACTGACTTAATTAATATGCTTACAGAATGAAATAATACTGGATCTCCCGGAGCAAAAATGCATTTGATATGTTGCTCGATTTTCTCTTCCACATTCACCCAAAAGCTGTTCACTAAAAAGTTGAAACCCTTAACGGAGCATCTGCAATGAGATAATAAAAGTTGTTTATATAAAAAGATAACGAGAAACATTTTCCTGCGAGAAATCAAATGTGTACCTGGTAGGGTGTAATGTAATATCTAAAAGTTGCTTCAGTTCTATGCTCAGAATATTTAACAATCTATTGTATATACTTTGTAGACCAAGTGAGTCTGCTTGCAAGTTTTCCATGCTAATCACACTGTCAACTAAGGGTCTAATGACCTCTTCCTTTACTAAATTCTCTGCATTTTTTATTTTATCAAGCGTAACATATATTCTTAAGCAACGAATTAGCAGGACCGAATTCTTTTCTTGAATACAAGCTAGGAACAGTTCATTGAGATGAGTCATGTAAGATTGCTCCAACTTTACACATTCCTAAGGACAATTAATTTTCTTCAATTAATTACAAAGATTAAATTAGTTTAAACTAAATTAGTTTAAATTGAGAAATGTATACCTTCTGTTTATCTTTGATAATATCTAACTTGCACCTGGACATGTGAAATTGTAATTGATTGAATTCTGTAGCAGCTTGCTCCAAAATATCTATTTTAGCTGGACTTTCCAGGAATGTATTTAGAGATAATACAGACGAAAGCTTATTTAATGACTTGAAAATATGTTGTAAGCTACATAGGCTCTGTTTGTATTCCCTGATCTTTTTGCTCTCATTAATATTAATAGAAATTGCATTAATCTCGTCATCTAAAGTCTGCTGTACTTGCTGTTATAGGAAAGATCAAATATTATTTGAATAGTATATTTGAACCCTAGTACCAAACTGTAATATTAAATCCACTTTTTTTTTTAAAAGCTTGATTTTGTCTGGGTTAGGTACTATTGCAGCGGTGATCAAAGAATTTTATATTTACCATTACTTCTTCCTTCAATTGACCTAACGGTCCTTGCAAGTCGTTGATAGCTTTGTCCAAACCTATTAAGTTACTTGATAAATTTACGAAATCTATGTAATCCCTATTAATTAAATCGATCATGGCGGATCTCAACAATTTCAAATATATTCCTAGATCATCACGCATTGTCTCCAATTTAGATTTCTTTTTGTGTTCTTGAAGAAAGATGTCGACATTGAAATTTTTCTGGAATGAAAGAACATTGAAATTTAAATGTCTCAAAAAATTGAATATTTAAAATCACAGCGACTCACCTGAATGAAATCCGTCTCTGTGAAACACAGATCTTTTGGGGCTTTCGGTAAATTGATGTTTGTGTTCGACATTCTGCTTGATTTCTATTAGAACAAACGTTATCGACAAAAAGTCGCACCAGAGAATATACTCTCTGGTCGCAATAAATCACACAATAAAAAACACTAGCTGAAGTAGTATACATTCAAGAATGACTGGAATGTACTCGGTTAGAGCATGATCGCACTTGAAAGTTTTTTTGCTTACATTTCTCAAAACTTTGTAAAGTCGTATTTACGTGGCTGTCCGAAACTATGACTTGAATAGTAGTAACACAAACCGAAAGAGGTCTCTGATTGTAATGCTAGTTTGCAGATAATTCTACTAGATGGCACTCGTAGAACAGCCAATTGGTAAATAAGATCTTAGACAGGTTTGATAGTATCAGCAGAGAGTATCCTCAAGCAGAGCTCAAGTATCCACTCTGACAGTATCTCGTTGGTGATTCGGAGATATTGACTAATTGTAAATTTTGTCAAATAAATTAGTTTTGAATTCGTTATTCATCGTTTCTAATTTAATGAATTTCTTTTGTATAAATCAGATCTAAATAAACTTTCAAGAAAGTTACATGCCAAATTTATTGAGAGCTCTAAATGTTGCATTTGTAAATATACAAATTACTCGAATTCGTAATAACTGAATTATAACGGAGTTATAAGTGTGAAGATAAATATTATTATACATGTGTGTTTACTCGCAACAAAACAGATAAACTGACTGCGGATTGATATTAGCACATATCTAATCAATTGCAAATTTCAACCTGTATTTGCGTCAATGCGCATTACAAAAAGAAAACGCGATTAATTCACAAGAATTCACGGAAGTTTCAGTTGGGAAGATTTTCAATGTAGCAACGCTGGGGAATTTTGAAGGGCGGATGTATGTGGTTGTGAGACGTCGGTGAGGAGCTTGACAAGTTTTGCTAGTTTTTTAGTGGAATTTATTTTCAAAATGGCAGTTGCGGGAAGATTGCAGAAGGTAATTCAAAGTTTCGGTTGATTGAACCGATCGCAGCAGGAATTAAATGCTCGTAAAACGTTCGAAAAATGTTCTTTCAAATTGTGGCATGTTTGTTCATGTCCGACTAACCGTATCCCTATCATCGATGACACCTAACTTTTACAATAAAATGTACAACATTAATATTCTTCTATGAATTATTTATAAATGTTTTAACGCTGCGTTTCTTATTCTACACATTTCTGTCTCTTCGAAAATCACCGACAAGCATTATGTTATTTCTACCGAATGTGATCCGCGTTCAAATTTTCGGTTTACATGGAACCTATTTACGAATGATGATTGTTTCCCCTTTCCAGGAACTTCGCGACCTAAGAGCATCGCCTATGAAAAACTTTACGAATATCCAAGTAGATGAATCGAATATTCTCACTTGGCAAGGTCTTATATTGCCGGTATGTTCTGGCATAATTATTTTAATCCGGAAATATAACCTAACCTTATATATCACTTGTAGAATAAATTATAGTTACGTAGGGATTACGAACGTTAATATAAACGTAAATAGATTCTAATAGGATTATGTAGTGTGACAATAGCACTTCTATTTCGGGCAAAAGAAATATCAATTCTGTGTGAATATTTGAAGTGAAACGTCTTTTATTGTGTTTTACTTGTTCGTATCTTTCTCTTATATATGTAAAAACATTCAGAGTTCGTCGTTTTTTATATAGATATAGAACATTACAAACTATTTAATTACATTCTAATAGTTCGAATGTTTTAGGATAATCCACCATATAATAAAGGGGCATTTCGTATTGAAATTAACTTTCCAGCAGAGTATCCTTTCAAGCCTCCAAAAATAAATTTTAAAACAAAAATCTATCATCCTAATATAAATGAAAAGGGGCAAGTTTGCTTACCAATTATAGGTGATGAGAATTGGAAACCAGCTACAAGGGTGGGCCAAGGTGAAATATTCTAGTTTTTAATATTACAAAATTAAAGGAACCACCGTTTAACAACTAAATTGTTTGTTCTCAGTTGTACAAGCTTTGATAGCTTTAGTAAATGATCCAGAACCGGAACATCCAATGAGGGCAGATCTTGCAGAAGAGTTTCTGAAGGATAGGAAAAAATTTTTAAAGAATGCAGAGGAATTTACAAAGAAACATGCAGAAAAAAGGCGAGAGTCGCCCTCGTCAAACGAATAACTATGAATAATTAGCCCAACTCACCACGATGCCTGTCATCCATCAGCTAATTTAATTCAAGCCATCATAGACTTATCTGTTACATGATAAACAAATTGAGATACATGTGTACAGGCGATAACTATGCTCTCTTCGATGTATTTCACAATTTGAACAATTTTTGAATATCATAATTCTTGAAGTGCTGCTACGGGTATCTAGCACATATTTGTAAACTGAATTTCCAGAATCTATGCAGAACAAACTCTCATAAGAATTATTTTAGTTTACCCATAAAAAAAGTTGATAAGGATACATACTGTTTTGCCCAACCCCTTTGGAGATTTTCCCATAAAATGCACATTGCATATTGGGAAAATTCAGTTTGCCTAAGAGATTCGAAAATCCATTTTATAAATACCAGTTGCATAGGTTTTGTTAAAATAGTGTAAACAAAGCCAGCTATTTCTTGAAATCCTATTTGAAAATATACTGGTAAATTTTATTTCTTCAAGAAATCTTCGTACTGCGCATTTCCCTTTGATGTGATTGATTACAAAAAAACTGACTCAATTAATATGCTTTCAGAATGAAAGAATACTGGATCTCCTGGAGCAAAAATGCATTTGATATATTGCTCAATTTTCTCTTCCATATTAACTTGTAAACTGTTTACAAAAAAGTTGAAACTCTTAAAAGAGCATCTGAAATGAGATTGTAAAAGTTGTTTGTATAAAAAAGATACAAGAAACATTTTCCTGTAAGGAATGGAATGTGTACCTGTTAGGGTGTAATGTAATATTTAGAAATTGCTTTGGTTCTATGTTCAGAATATTTAATAATCTATTGTATATACTTTGTAGGCCAAGCGAGTCTACTTGCAGATTTTCCTTCTGTGCTAATCACACTGTCAACTAATGGTCTAACAATATCTTCCCTCACTAAATTCTTCACATCGTTTATTTTATCAAGCGTAATGTATATTCTCATACAACAAATTGGCAGGACAGAATTCATCTCTCGAATACAAGCTAGGAAAAGTTCAAGTAAGACCATTTAATTTTTTTTCAATTAATTGCAACAACAAATAAATCTGTTTAAATTTGCTTCATAAATGCACATCTTTCGTTCATTATTGATACTGTCCGGCTTGCACCGGAACACATGAAATTGCAATTGATTGAATTCTGTAGCAGTTTACTCTAACGTGTCTATTTTAGCTGGACTCTTCAGAAATGTACTTAGAAACAATACAGATAAAAGTTTATTTAATGATTTGAAAGTATATTGTGAACTAAATAAACTTTGTTTGTATCCCCTGATCTTTTTGCTCTTGTTAATATTAATAGAAATTGCATTGATCTCGTAAATGAAAGTTGCTGTATCTACTTGCTATTATAGAAAAGAGCAAACATTATTCAAACAATGTATCTATCTTTTTTAAAAGATTGACTCAATACACTCTAGATTTAGAATGCACCTGTATAAATGCATTTAATATTTACTATTGCAATGGTGATCAGAGCGTTCAATGTTTGCCATTAGTTCTTCCTTCGATCGACCTAATGGTCCTTGCAAGTCATTAATAGGTTTGACCAAATTGATTAAGTTACTCAATAAATTTACAAAATCTATGTAATCCCTATTAATGTCAACGATTTCACATATATTCCTAGATTATCTTGCATTGTCTTCGGTTTTGAGTTCTTTTCATTTTCTTGAAGGAAGACGTCTACATTATAACTTTTCTGGAATCAAAGAACATTCAAGTTTAAATATCTTGAAAAATTGAATATACATAAAGCAGCTACTCACCAGGATCAAATCCATCTCTGTGAAACACAGATCTTTTGGAGCTTTCGGTAAATTGGTGTTTGTGTTCGACATTCTGCTAGATTTCTATTACAACAAACGTTATTAACGAAAAGTCACACAATTGTAGAAAGTAGAAAATTTGTAATTGAAGTAGATACATATATTTGAGAAAGATTCAAATGTACTCGTTCAGTGCAGAATTGTACTTGAAAGTACCGCTTACATTTCGCAAAGTATTTCTAACAAGTTCGAAGATATTTCGGCCGGCTGTGATTCCAATGAAAAGTATTGTTCCTTATTTTTCGGAGTACTTGTCAAGCTCTATAAACTAATGTAGCCAAATTTGAATGTACTTGTAATATACATTAGACCCTGTCTACTCGTGGCACTTTTGACGGAAACCAATTAAAACGTTCATCCATACAAACAATCGGATACACAAGGATGAGCTTAAATTGTGTGCGCACGCGTGCTTGCTCGCAACAAAGCGGATAAACGGATAGCGGATTGATTCATATTCACACATAATCAATTGCAAATATCTAACTTGTATTCGCATCGATGCGAGTTACGAAAAAGGAAAGCCATTAACGAAAATTCGCGGGAGCTTCAGCTTGGACGATTTTCAATGTAGAATAGCTGGGGAATTTCGGAGGGCAGATATATGTATTTAGTTGTGAAGACGTCAGTGAGAAGCAGTGAGGAACTTGACAAGTTTTGCTAGTTTTTTAGTGAAATTTATTTTCAAAATGGCAGTTGCGAAAAGATTGCAAAAGGTAATTCGAAGTTTTAATAAATCGGACCGATCTTGGAAGTATTTAAATGCTTTGTAAAACGTGCGAAAATATTGTTTTAAATTGTAACATCTTCGCTCATCTTCGATTAATTGTGTCGCCGAAATGAATCTTTGCCCATCGATGACACCGAGTTTTTTCAATGAAATCTAGAACGTTAATGTTTTCTATTAATTATTTATGCATATTTTATTGTCGCGAGTCTTATTCTAGGCATGCCTGTCTCTTTGAAAACCAAAGACAAGCATTATATTTCTTCCGAATCTGTTCTCATGAGATGTACCAACGATGACTAAATATGTTTCCTCTTTCCAGGAACTTCGTGACCTAAGGGCATCGCCTATGAAAAACTTTACGAATATCCAAGCAGATGAATCGAATATTCTCACTTGGCAAGGTCTTATATTGCCGGTACGTTCTAGCATAATTACTTTAATCGGGAAACATAACCCAACTTCGTATCTCCTTTAAAGTAAATTAGAGTTAACCCAGGTCTGCGAACGTTGGCGTAAATTTAGAGTCCGATCAGCTTATACAGTGCGAAAATAGCATTTCTATTTAAAGCAAAAACCAAATAAATCTTTGCCTTGAAGCTTCTTTCATCGAGTTTTGCTTGTTCATACCATTCTCTTATAAATGCAAAAGTATCCATAGTTTGTCACCTTTCTATAGTATAGAATATTCTATTCTACTCTATATAATATTCTACTCTATTAGTATAGGGTTCTAATAGTTCGAATGTTTTAGGATAATCCGCCGTATAATAAAGGGGCATTTCGTATTGAAATTAACTTTCCAGCGGAATATCCTTTCAAGCCTCCAAGAATAAATTTTAAAACAAAAATCTATCATCCTAATATAAACGACAAGGGACAGATTTGCTTGCCGATTATAAGCGACGAAAATTGGAAACCAGCTACAAGGGCAGGTCAAGGTGAAATTGTTCTTTTGTTTCTGCCATTTCCCAAAGTAATACTCGATACAGACTATCGGTCTGCTCATGGTCCGATCAAACGTTCTGGTTAGGCCATTAGTGAATTGTTAATCTGTACCGACCCTAAAAGAACACGTTATAACTGCTAAATTTTGATTCACAGTTATACAAGCTTTGATAGCTTTAGTAAATGATCCGGAGCCGGAACATCCGATGAGGACAGATCTCGCAGAGGAGTTTTTGAAGGATAGAAAAAAGTTTTTGAAGAACGCAGAAGAGTTTACAAAGAAACATGCAGAAAAGAGGCGAGAATCGCCCTCTTCCAACGAATAACCATGAATGATTAGCCCTACTCACCATGATGCCTGCCACCCGTCAGCTAATTTAATTCAAGCCAACATAGACTTACTTGTTACATGATAAACGAGTTGAGATACATGTGTACAGTATTGGTTGACTACCAACAATGATATTTATATGTGCAAATTGTAATGTTTATAAAACAGATTAACAAACTAACTGTATAATATTGTATACTATATATGTGTCGAAAATCGTTTCATGATTGATTTCGTACAATTTTAAAAATGGCTTGAAGAACATTCATGGGTTAGTTTTAGTTATTGTTAAAGCGATTCATAATTCGTTGTTCATGGACGTTAAAGCTCTAGAAAGATGCATTTAAGTTCAATACTAAATTAATAGTATTTTGTAACTATTCGATCTACAAACAACTGTGAGCTAGTATCAATAGAGTCTGTATGCGCGAAACTGTCATTATGAATGTACATAAATTTTTATAATTATTGAAAATCATTCTGACGCTGTAAACGCATTTCGATGTTAACATTCTGGCGATATCTCTTCAACGTTATGTCGACGATTTGTTTCCAACTATTAGTGTAAAACATTAATTTGTAACTCTGTAATCTCCTATGTAATTACGATTGATGGTACTACTTACGGTATATGTAATTCTCGAATTCTGATGTAACGTTAATACATTAAATATTAAGAAGTTCAAATAATATATCTATTGACTCACACTTTATTCAATAGAATTTAGATTGATAATTTTAGTATATGAAATATCAAATGCAATAAAACATCGGTTCCTAAACAATAGAGAATATGTTTTTTTTAATTACACGCGTGTAATTAGTAGTAAATGAGTGACCTACAGTGAGACTTAACATAGTGAGCATTCTTAATATTATTTTCCCTATTCTTATTGTAGATCAACAGCCAAAGTATTAAACTTACCTCACTATACTATTATTCGAATACACTTATATATATGAAATTATTTATCTATTTATTAGACATGAAATGTATCTTGTACGAAATCATTTAAAAATAAGACTTAGGAAAGGACTAGGCAGAATTAACATGATATCCTGTATTTAAAATGTGCTCAACTAAGAACTGCTTTTACAAGATTTTATTTTTTATTTAGTTAGTGTAAGAAAGGGTTAAACCTTTTCATTTAAATATTAAAACTCTATATTGATAAATAAAAATATAAATGAAAATAAAAATATGATGCCTTTTCACGTAATCTCCGTTGTAAACGCTCGAGCATAATGCCTTATAATTAACGTAGCTTCCAGTTACATTTGTTTCATTCCTTTATTAAGTTCTTCATCTTTATTCTAATTTTTCTTTTATTTAATTTTACTCCACCAATAACACTCCGCATCTGTTACAGATTCGTAGATTCCACTTTTGGCATACTATAATAAATATTCTGCGATTTAACGAAGTATTGGATTTCGAAAAGTTGATCGCAGCAAAATAATTGATGAGCTAGGTGGAAGAGGTGGAAGTTGCGAAAAATGCACCAACAGCTTGTTCTAATTAGTAATTTATTTATTCGAATGCTTATATAATCAAATCATAGAAGGAAACAGAATTCCGTCGTGTCCGTTGTTGCGCGCAAAGATGGCAATAAAAAAATTTCAAAAAGAAGAAGAGTATATAGCAGAGAGCATTTCTCAAATAAAGTAATCGAACACTGAAAATGAGGCAAATATATTTTTAGATATACATTCACACTGCTTATGTACACACATTATAGATAACCACAGATATAAATAAAATCCTGGTGTAACACCAATATTTTAACGGAGTTCATGGTATATCTCTAGAGTAGTTTGTATACGACCATAGACAATCACAGTTTTACAAGTGTAGAAAAATTCCTTAATCGTAACACGACTGATGTGTAAATCATGTCTAGCAATCGTATGATTAAGAAACGTTTAGTTTCATTGTAATTAAACGCTATTGAATTTAAATTACAATATGTATTTCATAATAGCTGGTGTGTCCGCAAGTCTCATTCAATTCAACCGCTTATGATCGATAATACAATGAAGTGAAATCGGGAGGATCGGGGATAAAGGTGTTATTAATGTTACAAAACGTATTCATAAATCTCTATTCCGAGCTTAGGAGTATAATGTCTAAAGCTCCCGAATACACATCAACCTTTTCCACCAAACTGTTCAATTATGAAACATGATTAATTATTCTCTTGAAATTTCGAGGCAGTCCACATCAATCGACAACGCGAGTCGCGTTTCTGCGTCATCGTAAATTTTCTTGTTCCACGCAATTTTCTATATTAAATTTTAGGTTTTATATCGAACGGATTTTTTCCCCAAATACCTTCGTACGCGTAACGCTACGAGCCTCCCGAATATATGTGACACTTTAGAGCGAAATATTCTGATATCTTACTAAAACCTAAAATATAAGATAGAAGTGTATCATAAGAAAAAACCTCCTACCGAACGTAAATGGAATGTTAGAATGACAATTATTCCGAGTTGCATGGTTTTCTTGATGTAGAATGCCTTGATCGCGGTGATCTTAACTATACTCGTGAAACAATAATAAAAGCAATAACAACTTCTTCTAATCAATGAAAATTGATGATGCAACAATACAAATTAATCGGCATTATATAATAAGATACTGATAATACGTTCAAAGGAATATGTATTATTACAAATTACTTACATGTTTGTACAGATCCAACATTCGAATTCGTGCATTAAGCAACGTACGTATACACCTTTCTGTAATTGAAAATCGATAGACATCACATTGCTTGTAAAATTCAATTAAAAATGTTTTTTCCATGTTTAAATAACTATTGTTACGTACCTATCTTCTGGCGTGCGTGCCAAATATTCACGTTCAATTAAACCTTCTATACGTTTTTTAATAATTACTGGCGAAGGTAGGAATCGCCCTTTTAATTGTTCTGTTACTTCTGTCACAAGTATATTATGCTGAAACGAAGAAAAATAAAACTTTGATGCACCGAATAAAAATATAATTATTCTAATATAACGTGCATGTAACATTGGAAACGTCAAGGTTGAAATACACCGAGCACAGCTACTGAACTACTGTTACATACGGGCATGCGTTTCCGGTCTTTCATAATGCGAACGATAGCTGCTTCTATCTCGTGCTTCCTGTCTTCGTCGACTTTGTTACGCGTCTCCCTTCTCTCTGGCTCTGATTCGCCTTTCGCTGCCACCGTTTGTATCTTTACTCTTTAGAAAATGATATAGGAATGATGAACATTATTATTGAACAGTTTCGGAAAAAATTCGCTACGAAGAAGAATGATTTAGTTCTGATTTAAATGATCTGAATGCGGTATACCTGTGCAGTTTACTGGTAAAGCTGTCATTGACACAGAAACAATGCGAGGGTTCTATTTCCTTCGTACGAGGTTGCTTTAGTAAAACTCTCTGCGTAGCTTTACCCATAGCGAGAGACTGCAATGCTCTAACCAAGTCTCTTTCTGGAATATCGGTTTCACCTTGAATTTCCTACGCAACGTTTTCATACATTGTATCGTGATACATCAAAAAGAGCAGATGGAAAAAGTCAAACCAGAAATAGAGAACGGTATACCAACTCTGTGGTTACCAACTGACCTCGTACGTTAATTTGTCTCTTTTATTAAACAGCATCAGAACACACATTTGATAAGTTGAGACTTGAATTATATGTTTCCTTGTGTTCCCGCAACTGATGTTGTACTGGCTTAACCGATTACCGTTCGCGCTCCCGCTTCCATTGCCAATCGAACTGGAGGACGACGGCGTATCTAACCCGGCGCAACTGCTTTCTTCCCTTCGTGGTCCATGAAATACGGCATTTAAATCGGCGGAACCTGAACACGGGAACAGGAAAATACATAATCTTATTCCACTTGGAAAATAGAGTATTCTCCCTCTCTCTCCGTAACTGTGAAAACTTCGGATCTGCAGAGTTACAGCTATAAAAGTGGAGATGCTACATCCTTTGTAGTGTTCTGAACGTACAAGTCAATAGCGATTAAAAAAGAAAGAAGAAACATTAACGGACTCGTACGAGCTCAGGCCTTTTAAATTCAAAAATCAAAATTCCTTATTTTTGGTTTATCGTCAACGAAATTTCTACTTGTAAAAGCTTCGCTTTTTTAGGAAAGTAGTAATCTTTTGCGTTTTTGGTTCCAATGGGGATTCCCCCAGTGGTAGGGACAAGATTTTAACAGTTACAGAGAGAATACTGTAACATTTTTTTTATTGTAAATGAACGGACCTAATTGCGGCTGTAACGTCAACTGTCGACCACTGTGTTTAGCAAGGTAAAAGCGTCGGAAGGCATCGAAAGCGTCTCGCGGGGCGGATGGCATGTTGCATTTAGGAGTCGCCGATTGTGTTGGCCAGAAACCTGTTGTCAGAACTCTGACGCTTATGTCAACGCCGTGCAACTTTGTCTGTAACACAAACAGCATTGGTATCTGTGATCCTTAATCGTTGTATCACCAGATATGATCGAATATAAAAACTTACATTAGACGTGAGGACGTGATCCTTAAATTCATCCATGATAGTGTTACTGACTGTTATGTCTTTGAACATTCCTTCCAATTTGGACGTGAACTGACATCCGCATTCAGTCTACGGCAAATCATTCGTTCGGTCGATTAACGTGTCGTTTTTTTGTTAAGATTAGTGACAAAGAATAAAGCAATTACCTTAAGTTTAGATATCATATTCTTCTCACTGTCATCGGAGACGGACTTGTTTAAAAGAAGACGTTTAGCCAAATGCTGCTTATAATATCGTTCAAATACGTCTTTCTCTTGAAGGAACCGAAAGAGAACCATGGTCTTGTCTAGAATACCCTCAATTTCTTGTTCCGTCATCTAAAATATGTGTAACTCTTTAATGCATTCACGTCGGATCATTTTTGACACGGTTGCTGGGCAAGCTCGCAACATTTTGCAAATTTATGTTATTTTAAAGAAACTACTATGACTTTTTAACTACATAATACGTCTAATGTGTTCACTTTTTTTTGTAACGTCACGGATACAGTGAAAGATAAATCGTTTTTGTCTATTCGAACGATATATAAGCCCTTTTGTACCATTACGAAAGATACGGCGTGCGAGATTTCACGGTATTACCTATCGTGAGTACCTAGATCTATAGGAATACAGTTAACAGAACTAACCCCTTTGACACCCTTTTTCAGCTTGTCGTCGATGAAAAGCGAAAGGTACTCTGGACTCTTTGTATTTAAATTTAGAAAGTACTCAAAATCGGAGGCGATCATTTGTTTGTAATTCTTGTCGTTATTGAACGAATAATGAAGGAAGTGGTCGAAACGATCCTTTAGATCCAACAAATTTTGAATATACAGCACGGCGTTTGTCGTGGACTCGTGTTCCTCCTGAACCATGGCACGTCCTTGCTCTTTGAGAAACTGCGAGACGCAATCGCACACCGTACGCAATCCATCCGAGACTCTTGAGAATAATTTGTACATACAGCCTAGATCTTCCGTTTTTTGGTTTTTAAGCATGTGAACTACGCCACTGTTTTCCATCTAAAAATAACAGGAAAGAAATCTGATATATATAACATTGTAGGAAACGACAATAACAACTTCCCGGATTACAATGTACAATATTTGCGTACCTCTACGATAGTTTTCATATGAATTTTAATTAGTTCTTCCTCTACAACTTCTACTATTCGTGGTTCGGTAGATTCGTCTAAATAATGTTTTGCTCTCTCTGATTCTTCGCAAATTCTAGCTTCAACTTTTTTTATATATACCGATGCACTATTTTCTGCCAAGAATTTCTGAGATTCCATCTACAAACGAATAAAAATAACAGTCAACAATAATGAGAATGGAAATGCGATTCGTGATTTTACAAGGCAAAAAAGGAAGAGACAGAATATTCTTACTTTATAAAATTCTGCACTCTGTTGTAAAAAAGGCCTTTCAAAATCTTCTTCGTAAACTTGACGACTGTTTATGCCGAGTAACATTAACATTTGGCAGGCATTTTTTATTGCAATGCGATCTACTACTTCTCCCCTTCTTTCTCTTCCCACCATATCTAGTAAAGTTTCCCTTAAGTGATCTCTAACACACCCATACCTGACCACCTGAAACGAATAAAATAAACATTTATTCGTTTAATCATGAAATTATCGCTGATTCGATCGTCAGTAAAAATTACCTGATCTCTGAATATGATAAGACCCAAATTATACACGTTGTCTACATCATGTTGCTGTACGTACACTCTATCCATATACATTAGAATATCTCTAATCATCACCATCGACGTTTGATGATCATTCCAAGCTTGGCTTAACGTTTGAAGGAAATTGTTATGAAGAGATCTTAATACGTCTTCTCGTACTTTGTTCTCGAGATGATATGTTACAACTTCCTTCAGACCTGTGTACAAACGTTCTCCATATTTGTGAAGGACCATAGTGTAAGCATTTCGATAAAGTTCTTCGAAACTAAGACCAGAATTGTTTTTCTTTTGTATTTCCTGAATCGCATTTTTCAGTAGGGCCCAGATACTTTCTACATACTTCTCATCCATAGTAGTCTAAAAAAAATATACATATGTATACAATGTTTGTTAATCTTAGGATTACAAAAAAAGCATGAATATTGTTGGGGAACTACAAGCTTTATTACTCGTATTAACAACAAGAAAATCATCGGAAATATTATGGAAACAGATTTTTTTATTATAAGAATACATCTGTGGTTACTAAAGAATGATCGAAACCCCCCTGGGTATAATGGATTACATGCGCATTCATGTTGTTCATCATGCCATTAGTATTCTCAACATTTTGCTGAATCTGACAATTAATCATGACTCCTTTTTGCTCAATTTTTCACATTGCCTCTTTTCATTTAGCAAAAGTACATAGAATTAGTGCAAATATTTAAATAACACAGTTGAACCGACATTGTTCTTCAATGTTTTGTCGACGAATGTATTTTTATCAAGGTACGAGAATCACCTATATAAAATGTTAAACGCATGGTAAGTATTGCAGAGAAACAACGAATAATGTCTTCTAACAAGTTACATACGGTTGTAAGAAACATGACCACAAACAGATGCATAAGTTTCTTATGGCGGTTAAAACATTTGATATTCTTTGCAACTACAAAACAATTTAACAATTATAAATTTAGTGGCTAATTGAAATTTAGGTGTCTCAACACAACTGACAGATCAGACTTGAAATTGGTGTTTGGACAGGATAACATTGCAATCTCTATATTTCAATGCTTCTCTTTTGCGGTGCTATAGCAACTGTCTTCTATCGTCTGAATATCCATACAATTTGAAAGCAGACGTAATAATGACAATTCCAAATACTGTATCAATCATGTTCTCTGTGTATACGGAGTTGTATAGAGATTGAATGAAATAAAAATATATAGCAGAGAAACAACTAATAAAAACAACAAGGTTGTGGGAGTCGAGAAAAAAAGTGGACAAACAATTCCTTTTGAAAAATCACTCAACATTTTCGATCTGACATGTAATGTAAAGAAACAGGTTATAAAAATGTCTATGTATTTATACGTGAATACATGCGTGCATGCTATTAGAAATGGTTATTTAAAAAAAAGCATATCCGCATAGAAAGAGAGAAAGAGAGAGAAAGGGAGAAAAAAAGTGTAAAAGAGAAGAAAGAAACGTGAGCGTACGGGGAGGGGTGCCGAAGGGGGGACGAGAGAAACAAAATAAATTTTTCGGCAGAGAGGCCAATCGAATGGGACAAAGCTAAAAAAGATTCGGATGAATAATAGGAAAAAAGGCCAGTGTACTCACCGGGAAAGCACGTATGCGCATTTTGCTCTCTTTTTTGAGCATACCACTGCCCTTCATCATGTCGAATTTTCTATCTGTACTTCGGTGATCTCGGTTAGAAGTGCTCGGTGACGGCCAATGCTACAATAACGTTGCACCGTGTGTACATTGACACCAGTAAAACGTAAGGACCATTCACGATCTCTTCGCTTCCCAGGCAGACCAGCCGAAGATGATCGGCCACCGTCCGACACCACAATTATTCATCCACGTTCACAATGCGCGAGGGAATCGAAAATTGTCTTGTTATCGTGTACATTTAATAAAAAGAAAGAAAAATCAGCAACGTCCCGAAAGAGAGGGGGAGAAAATTAGAGACTCAGAGAAAGAGACAAAGAGAGAAGGAGGGGAACGGGGGAAAGAGAGAAAGGGTGCGAGCGAGCGAGCGAGAAAGAGAGATAGAGAAAGAGGGTGGAGGAAGAACAGTGAGGGTAAAGAGCTGAACTCTTTTTTACCCGGCGGATGAAAATGGGGGATAAGTCGCTTAAGGGTTGCAATTATATAGCGAGAATGCGAAAAGATCGAGGGAGTATTTGACGACAGATAGAAAAACAATAAACGGAAATGTACGCGCACCTGTCAACAAACCGAATTCTCTGTTGGGATATTCCGAGAAAGAATAAAAAAGAAACTCGCACTCGATTTGTCGACGGTCGTTGAATACCTTAACGTGATCGTCGATACGTATCCATCGTCTTTCGAGGCATAGCGCGATTCAGTTTGTGAAAGCTCGAATTTCCATCCTACACGATTCCCCAATCCTCGATAGACGATATTGTATGTGTGTATCGTTCGCAACGACACGTTCGACGCGCTTTAATCACGAATACTGTTGCGATTAGAGTACCGTTGCGCAAAAGGTTCATTTCCTCCTACGCGAAGAATACTCATCTTCATCCCTCGCCGCATAGAGGGAGAACTAACGTTACTTTATGCCCGAGTTCTACCATCTATGTTCGGTATGTAACCACAGTCTTGAGAATTATAGGATTTTCATACAGAGTGTCCTCAGAAAGAGTGTAGGAAACTGAAAGATGCGATTCCTAAGGTGGTTCTAAGCACCTTCACCCTTTGATTATTCGCGCTGAAACGCTTGGTTTTCGAGTTATTAACGAAAAACTCGGACCAGTCAGAGTGTGGCTACGGAGGGCGGAATTTAGCTCGGCCAACGGCAACGCCATGCTTAGTTGTAGTCATGCTCCGATTGGTCCGTATAAAAAAGATATTAACGACCCATGTAAATAAAAAAAGACATTTAATGAACATATTTGAACGTATCTTGCATATACCGTTTTGAACTGTACATCGTAGTTAAATTTAAAATGCATTAATTTCATTCGCGATATAATTATACGCGATGTATTTATTTACATGTATATGCAACGCGCCTTTATGCACTATCATATAGAAAAGTAAAAAAAAAAAAAGAGTTGTTTTATCTACGACTTTGGCATGGTTAAACGTCGAATTTTTCGAAACAAAGATTTTGTCCTTCTTCTTCATATTCTTCTCTAGTTACTAAAAGACTTGAAAACGATGGATCTTCCGATAATGTTTTACCACCGTACCACGCATATGCGATTGGACTGAAACAGCGAAGAATGAGTTGCACGCAAGTTAACATACCGATAGCAGAACAGATAACTAATATATTTACTTCTCGGGCGAATAAACGTTTATCGTATACTCTGCAGGGGCAAGGCTTCTAACTTCCGTGTAAATTCTTTCTCGAAATCCTGGGAACTTTGCATTCCCACCTGTAAGGACGATATTAGACAAGAGATGAGGCCACGTTTCCTCATCGCATGATTTCAAGCAGTCCATAATCGCTTCTGGTATACCCATTTGCCGAATACCAACATCAGACGGGTAGAACAATATTTCTGGTATAGCAAATCTTTCGTTGCTCAATCGTAGAGTTTGCTGTTCGTTAGGAGGTTCTGGATTTTTTAAGAAACCACGTCTCAGCGTTGTGTAATCTGGCAAAACATAATCTTTGATTATAGGATTATTCTCCAATTTGTTTCTAGCCGTTTCCATGTCCTTGAAAAAGTCCTGCGATACAAAACAAGAATCCTCCTTCGCTTGATTTATCACATAAGTTTCGTCCATGACATGCAGTTGACGATAAGATATTATCTCTTTTAGATGATTTGTGAGAAGCTTTCCACCCACATCGATACGTCTGATACCTTCTTTTACTTTGGCATCGTTTACGTAGGGTACTATATGGGTAAAACTATATCCGCTGTCGACTACTATGCAGCATTTCGAGTTCGGATTTTCTGATTTATATTGGTAACAAGAGAGGGTAGCAGCATTAATTCTCAATAAACTTTGACACTCGTACTCCTCGAAGAATATCTCGGTCATAGCTTCTTGAACGGTGGAAAAATTATATAATGGTTCCGTTATAACTACAGAGAGATGACTCAAATTTACAGGACAGCACTCTTTCGAGAAGACATAATCCCATACGGTCTTTTGGACGTCCCAATTGACAAGGTACCCTTTCTGAAAGGGTAGTATGTAGAAGAGACCGGACGCGTCTCGACATTCCTCTATCTGATTTCCGACAAATGGTCTTCGCCGTTCGCTTTTCGCTTTCATTATACAATTAGGAACTAATCTAAAAGTAAAAGCATAAGATCTCTTTTGATAAAAACCACCATCGTCTTTGTTAAATTTATTATAATCGAGGTGTAAGGCTTACTTTGGACTGTCAGAAGCTAACCCAACTTTTGCAGTGTTGGCACCGTTGTCAAGAATGAACGTAGAACTGCCCATATTTACAAGTCAATTAAATGCCAAGAAAAAAAATTGATCGTTTCTTCCTTCTCTTGTACGTTTGAAAACGTTAATCAAACTTTATTTTACGCTTAGAATATTTATGTTTTTCTTCCGAAGGATTTAAAGAGCCCCGGTAAGGCGCCATAATAATGTTACCGACTGGTCTGTATGGTACCGTGGCTCTCTCTGTCGAATTAGTTGCGTCATAGACGAGATGTAAGAGTAGACCAGTCACCTTATGGGGTTTTGTGTCGCACGATTTGAAATACTCATGAATCTGGGCATATTAGTGAGAATCTATTATATTATTGGTTGTTTAAAAATTGGGTGGTCAGGTATAGACAAGGGAGTGTTCGTCGACACAAACGTATGGCAGAAAAATGTATTGGGTTGTCTGTGGTTACGTACCCTAATCTACTGGTTGGTCGACGTTATCAATTTGTTTAAATGCACTTCAAGGCGTTAATTGTCTAGCTGACACAGCAAAGCGAGGCCCCGTTTGATCCAGTGACTAACAGGATATTTCGTGTCTAATAGAAGCGATAGCACATAATTCGTCGAATGTCCAGTTGTTTTCAGTATACCGAAACGGGCGGAAGTGATATAAAGTGGACACTCGTATCGTTTGCCGATATCTATGAAGTCCATGTGCATTGGTTTCGTCCAAACGATCGGCATACGATCCCATAAGATTTTTGGATAACTCTCTTCGAGGAACATGACTGTCATGTCCCATCTCGCGCCAGCCAAAAACATGCCGTAGATGTAAACGCCGTCTGACGGTGACTCGTTTAGTTCGTACGCCGGAAGTACCTATGGAACCCGCAGAGAATTAGGGTTTTTGCTATTGTTCAGGTCTACGGATACTGCAACACGAGTACAGTAATTCATCCATAACTGTCTATACCACGGATCTGACCAAAGACTGTTATCGTAAAGGGATACTATTCTTTGAGTTTTGCCGAACGTAGAACACGACATCGAAGCTCGAGAGACCTCGGCCGCCGAGCAATGTAACCCGATAACGGATCGGGTATATCGGTGTGAGACCAGGAGACCACTACTAATATAATGACAAAACTTCTTTATTTTTTATTATTTTTTTATGGAACTTTCTCCAATATATTCGTGGCATTTTTCTCATGAAAATGATACCAAATATGATATAATTCCGATGATATTTACACGTGTAAGATTCGCGAATTGTCCCGGTCAAGAGAACTGACTTGTATTATAAATGACCATATACATAAATGCTCGATCCCTGTCCTGGGTCTCTTCTACGATCCCTGTTCAGTGCCTACTCACTCCACCGGCTGTCAACTCCGCGCCGCTTCGCAGGGCGGCGACGATTGATCTCGGCTCGGGTATATCGGTGTGAACACCACTACATTGACTCGAGGAAACGATTTTACAAATCTCTTAATTTTCATTATTTCTTTATGGAACTTTCACTACCATATTTCTGGCATTTTTCTGATTAAAATGACACCAAACACGATATAATTTGAACTGTATTAAGTGGTTTTATCGACGTTGAAAGTTTCGAAGGCAACGCCGAACAGCGTATTGGAAAGAAAGAGACGCGAACAGTCGCCGTCGCCGGCACAGTTCACATGTAGAGTAAATATGGGCCAAATTATATCGTGTTTGGTCTTGTTCTAATCAGAAAAATGCCAGAAACAAGCCAGTGAAAGTCCCATAAAAACATAATGAAAAATAAAGCATTTTTAATTGGCATTGCATTGCGAGAACACGCGGGCCTTTAAACTGTGCTGGCGACAGCGACACGCTTCGGTCATGCGATCCGTATGTTCGGCTCTCTATTGAAGCTTTGCTCGGCGCGGTCGTGGTCGGCGCGATAGATATCTGAGCGCAGTCATAAATCAAAAAGCATGTCCCTATACGATCTCTGTCCGTGCAAAACACAGCTTTTGGACAGGGATCGAGCATTTACTGTACATATCTGTATATGATCCGAATATGATACCGTGATCGGTATCATTTTAATCAGAAAAATGCCACAAATATATTGGTGAAAGTCTCGTAAAAAAATAAGTAATAATAAGAAAGTTTTTTTATTGGCATTACTTCGTGAGGACACGCGGGCCTTTGAACTATGCCGGCGACTGCGACTATCCGCGTATCTTTCTTTCCCATACGCTGTCCTTCCTTGCATCCGAAACTTTCATCGTCCATTACACGGGTAAATATCATCGGAATTATTTCATATTTGGTATAATTTTCATTAGAAACATGCCACGAATATATTGGTGAAAGTTCCATAAAAAAATAATAAAAAATAAAGAAGTTTTGTCATTGGATTAGTAGTGGTCTCCTGGTCTCACACCGATATACCCGATCCGGTATCGGGTTACATTGCTCGGCGGCCGAGGCCTACCGAGTTTCACGGCCCCTCACGGGGTATGCACCTCCCTGGAATGGGTAGGCGACTAGACAGTTAGCGTTTAGATATTTTAGACAGTTATGGATGAATTACTGTACTCGGAAAGCTCGGAGCTGAGCTTTCTAAAACTTCTGTCAGGATTGAACCTTGAAGTCGAAGTCGATCCTGTCGATCGGTATCTTGTACTTCCTCGCAAAGTTCTGCGTGGTCGCCGTGAGGAAAGCGTGTACGAACGAGAAACCCGATACCCAGAATGTTCTCGGCTTTCCGTTCACCAACCAGTTTCGGAAGAAATTCAATCTGTCCAGGAAGTCGTTGACGAAACTCGGTAACGGCTTCAGGCTCGGGTAGGCGCACACTTTCGTCCACGAATGTGGTATTCTCGAACTCATTATATGAACAGCTAAATCCTGCAGGTTGTTTTCACGTTAAAGAACTTTGTTCCGGTTTATTTTATACAGACGGCATTGTTACCTCGAGGGCGGGAGTCATCACTACTAGTCCCTTGACCGCATTCTCGAGCATGGTGAGAGACTGCCTTATTTCGTGCAGCAGACTGTTATACCTCTCTAATTCTTGTATCAGTACAGTGTTCATGGATTCCATGTACATCACCGGATATCGTTTCTGGGCTTCTTCGATGTCGAACAAAGTCGGCATTTTATCGTAGATATCCTTCTTCATATTGAGCAGTATCTCGTCCTGCTTAGAAGTGTCACCCACCGTTCCTGTCCGCTGTATCAGCAACATCGATCGGAAGAAGGTATTCGCTAACTCGAGGTCTCGCGTTATTCCTGCGTTCATGTGGAGACCGAGTGCCTCCGGTGGTGGGTTCAACGGGATCCCTTCGATCAATTTGATGTAATCGTCGTACTCGTGTCTGCTCGCAACAGGGGAACGAAAAATGTTATTTTACAACGAAAGAATCGCCCGGCATCGATACGCAAGAATCAATTGTAATGATTAAAAGGGAAAGAGCTGGTACTTTTTTGGTAGAGCATATTCGGGGCCAGCCTTCGGTGAGAACGAGTAATTCGGATCCGTGATCACGTCCACGTTGTAGAAGTCGTTTAATATCGTGTTTAAGCACCTCCGATCCCGGTCATCCGTGACCCTGCCCCCCGTAATTGCACTCTCCGGTCAGATATAGGATCGCTTTAAACGGAATCTCTGCGTAATCGTTCATGTACAATTGGAGCTGTTGGGCAGAGATCTGCAGATCGGATTCGTTGAAACCTGCAACGAAACCGAACTGCGTTCCGGAGCTGATCGCGGATCATGAGTCGACGGGCTCGACAAACCGTATTTTATGTTCCAGCCTTGGGCTCCGTAGTTCCGTCTCTCCTGTACCACAGCGTGAAAAAAGCAGAGGGCATAAAGCAGCTTAGAGTACGCCCTCTTCTTTTTCGGGACCGTGTCGAAGAATCCCGGGTCCCTGGCTGACTCGGCTTTATATGACCTAAAAATTTCTGGTGACTGTCAACTCGTATACTGTTCTGCGAATTTTATTCGCAGGAGTTTCGCCTATTTCAATAATAGCTCTCTGTTCATACTATAATCTAGTATGTATGTAATGATATTTGGTCCCCTCAGGGTTTCAAATCCATTCCACCACCTCTCCCTTTACCAGTCCTTAACTATCGCCTAATTTCCAATTTCAGCGGGACCTACTTTTTATTAAGGTGGGTTCCGAACCACCTATTTTGCCAACAACACATGAAACGCACCCAGAGGGTCACTTCCCGGCTTTTTACCGAGCGGTCACCCATCCTAGGTGCGGACCCCGTCCTACGCCGTTTAACTTCGGTGATCGAACGAGAACCGGTATTTTCAGCGAGGCAATGGTCGTTGACATACTATAATCTAGTTAATTTTCGTATTCGTAAATTGATATTTAGTGGTATCAATTTTATGACAATTGAACGCATTAACTGCGATCAGGCTTCAGAAATTTACGGGCCAGCTAAGATAACGCTTCGCACCTCATGATGTTGTTCTGCAATCCCGTAGGCGGCTCGTTCGTCATCTTCACGCCGTTCTGCAGAATAGTGATGGGAAAATGTTCGGACGGATAGCTGGTCAGCCAAAGGCGAAAACTGGAATGGGTGTTCGAGGCGTCGAAGTTCTCGCAAATGTTTTCCAAGCTGGGCATCCAGGAAGCGGCCAGGTGGCAATTCTGCAAGCAAATCCATTCGCCTTCGGCTTGGCCATGTTCGATCAACTTGCGAGCGATCGGCCCCTGACCCTGTCCCAGCGAGATCGAGTTGAACCTCTCGAGAAAGTTCACGTTCTCTGCGTACTTTGTCAACGCCTCCATCGGATCGGAGCCCGGGGATAGAATGAAGATCAACGGGATCAGGAAGTTCGAGTCCGCGAACGACTTGGAGATGTCGAACGGCGGAGGCACGACGAATTTCAAGCCCATTCCGTCCTGAACGAACCGTTGAATCTGCAACGAGCGATGTTAAATCGAGTTGCACAAGGCCATCAAAAATTAAGACAAAGCGAAGACTGAGCAAGAAGAATGGTAAATAGAATCCATTATTCCGGAAGAGACATCAGGGCTGGTTCAGCCAGGTAGCCATTACCATAATTGTCACTTTATCGGTCCTAATCATTCTAACGACGATCAGCTTTTGAAACGGAGCCAGAGTCTTCTCCCAGGGATTCGGCATCGGCGCGTTCTCCGGGTTCGTCAGGTCGTAGTATTGTTTCCATTCGTTTCTGTTATGGAGGAAGCTCGTCTGGAAATCGGCGAAGCTCGGCAACGCGTGGACGCGACAGATTTCCGCCCAAGATTTATCCGGAAGCCATGCGGCTACCGGATTCTGCGAAGTCGAGGCTAACGTGACGCCTCCGGTCAAGAAAAACATAAGCTCTTCTCTGGTGATCGCGTTCTCCGTTATCAAAATCGTCGTGTACAACATGAACGAGTACAAAACCTGGCGGTTCGAAGAATTGTAAATTGTATTTCTTGCATGAATTATCGTTAAGAGTTCGGCAGTTGGCACGGTTTATGATTGGTCTGAAATATGTAGGACTACATTCCATATTTTTACACAGTCTCTGTGTCAACTGATCGAGCTCGTAAAAATAGTTAGGCGGGGTTAGGAGTTTACCTTGTCCTTCTCGAACAAGGATCTGCAGACATTGCGATACAAGTTGTAGGTGAAGGTCTCCCTGAGAAACATGAGTCGCCGCTCGAGGATCTTGCTCTTGTTCGCGGTCTCGATTGAGTTCACGTACAGATTGATGAACCAGACCAACGAGTACTGGTACATTGGATCGATGTTCGGCAGGTCGGTGATGGTGTAGTAGAGCGCGGAACTGTGTTTCGCGATCGGCTTGTAATTCTGCCGGAACTCCTCGATCTGTATTTCGGTTTTTTTCGCGATCGACTGTTTCCTCTGGATGTCGGTCGAGAGAATCTTGGACGAGTCGAGGATTTCGATCGCTTCTTCGTCCTCGAGGATAGTTGCGCCTGAATCGGACAACGTTTTCAGGATGTTGTCCTCCACCTGTTTCAAAGCCTTCCGGTTCGCGGCGCTTTGCACGATCAGAAACTCCCGTTTCTCTTGCAGATCAGGCCTCTCCTTGGCCACCACGATGCCCAACAGCTGGTCCTCGAGACCGGGCATCGTCAACGCGAAGTTGATCAGCGTTACCTTGTTGAACACTTCCGGCAGATAGTGCGGGTTTCGCAGTTTCGTCGTTATGTACAGCTTGAATTGTAAACTGTACTCGATCACTTTCTCGCCGAGATTGATGAACCACATGTTCCCCATTTTGTAAATTGACTTGGTCAGTATGGGGTCAAGGGCTGGCGTCAAATCTTCCAGAACGTTCTCGATGAGCACCGGTTTGCCTGGTCACGAGACAAAAGTGGCGATTCAAACCAGGGATCGAAAGAAACATACATTATACAGGGTGATCCACGCAATTTGTACACCTCGAATAATTCCGTTATTGGTAATAATATGAAAAAATGATGAAATATTCAAGGTGTACAAGTTGCGTGGAGAATCCTGCATAACTCACGTACCATACTCCAAAGCCCTTTCGATGATGTCCATATAATTCGCGTTGGTCAGCTTGACGATCTCCAATTCGTTTTGCTTCTCCATATTGCGGATCCACTTGTTCGCTTGACTCTGGGGATCGACGAACAAGCTCCACCTCTTCGAGTTGTCCATGACGATGGCGTTTTCGATGGAGAACGAGTCCCGCGGCAGGCCGAATATGTTCCACGAGTTGATTTTGATCTCGGTGCCGAGGATCTCGACGAAGTCGTAATTGTCCGTACAAGGTATCTCCAAGCGCTTCACGTACGCTAACCATTTCTTCAGGCTCTCGAGGCGGTAGCTGCTCGTGAACGGTCCCATGTACGCTATCATACCGCAGGAGAGCAGAATGTCGCCGGGCAGGCTGTCGTAGGCTCTTTGGAGGCTAGCCGCCGCGTCCATCCACCGGCTTTTCTCGCCGCCTAAACCATTGATCAGCTTTTCCGCCCTGATCAGTTTGTTCCTGCAGAGGGTCACCTGCGAATCGAATCGAATCGAGCGGTTCGTTGATCATCGCTCGTCACCGGAAACGGCCGATTACGATGATACAGGGACAGTAAGTTATCGCGAGCGACAGTCGCACCTCGTTTTGAAGCTCTATCTTCTTCGCTATGGCTACTTGCAGCTTTGCGGTGAGCACGGCCAGTTTTTCGGTGAGCTCGGCGAGCATAGCGCGTCTTTCGTTCAGAAACGCGATCGTGTCCTCGTATTCCCGCTCCGCGACCTCCAGTTTGGCCTTCTTCGGCGCGACTACCTTGGCCACCTCGTCGTACAGGACCATCGCTCTGACCCATTTACAGAGACCCTCGGCAGCCGACGAAGCCCTCGCCACTACCTTCGGCTCGAAATTCTTGTCCGTCAAGTATTTCATTTTGATCTCCTGAGGTTGCGACGACAGAATAGTAGCTGTAAGTTATCAGGCGAATAGATCGTAAGCGAATCAATACCTGCATTATACGGGGTGCAATGTTATCCTTGTCGTACTGGCGCAAGTTCTCCAAGAAACGAAAGTCGCCCAGCAGACGTTTGCTAGGTCCCCAATAGTCGAGCACCTTTTTACCGGTGGCCGGGTCCTCGATCTTGACAGGCGGTATGTCCAGCATCACGCAGACTGCAGCCATCACGAGCTTCACGCCAGCAGGAGGACTTCTCATAGTCCTCACGACCGTTATGTCGGCTGGCTTCAGCGTATTTAAAGCCGCTAGACGAAACAAACGGAGAAAGAGAATGTAATAAATAGAGGCTTTCAATGAGTATCGATGCACGCGCACCGATAGCTTCTTCCAAGGCAGGCATCGCTTCCGCCAAGTCCGCCTCGCATTCCGTCTTCAGGTTCATAGAGATCTCTGCCTGCTGGTTCGCCATATTTTCATCCCTCTTGACCAGCAGCCGAGCTTTCTCAACGCTCACGTTCTCGGTCTCGATCTTCTTCATGGTCGCCACCGTTTCCCTCGCGGACGCTTCCAGTTGCGGCTGCAGTCCCGACAGCGTCACCCTCATCTTGTCGATTTGTTCCGCGGCGAATTGCAGTTTGTCCAGTCCGTTCAGATATCGATCTCTGGGAAACGAAGGAAACGCGCAACAGTAATGACTCGGCCAGGTTTCAGGGTAACCAAGGTATGGACTAAGAATATAAGCTTCGGTTACACTTTCACTCAGGGGACCAAAAATTTTCTACTTTTCCGAATGTAATATTACACAATTCTACGAAGAAATGAGAAAACTTTAAATTCTAGTGAGCGGAATCAAGATCAACCCCAGACCTAGCGAATCTGCTCACTACATTATATCCGCTCCTACGTTTGGAAACCAATATGGAAGCGTTCTAACCTCTCAATCGAGCTTGAAATCAAACAACTTTACTCGTGTATAACTTTTGAACGAGTGAACTCCGCAGACTGAAACTTTTTTCATCGAATAGTATAATATTACACTTATACAAAATTTTCAACTAATGTAAATATAATTTAATATACAGGATGAGTCATGTAACTTTATCACCTTGAATATCTCCGTTACCTATATCTATATCTATCTAAATATATCTATATCTATATTCTATATTCTATATTCTATTATTCTATTATTATTATTATTATTATATTATTATTATTATATATAATAAAATCGAGTCCGTCTTTCTGTTCGTAACACTATCAATTGAGAACGGCTGAACGTAGAAAGCTGGGGTTTGAAACATTAGACGCGGCGTTTCGTCGGGTTTTAGAGCAAACCGCATTCGAATAAGTCCATTAGTTCAAAAGTTGTGACGTCATTAGTGATCAATGATGACTCCTTCTCCCGGTTTTGGGCAGGTTTCTGCTTATAACTTTTGACTGGGAGCACCAATATTCAATTTGAGAGAGCGAGGGAGTGAGGGAGAGAGGGAGAGAGAGAGAGATAGAGAGGGTGGGAGGGGAAGGAAGAGAGGGAGGAGAGAGAGAGGGTGAGGGGGAGTGAGAGTGGGAGACGTAGAGAGAGAGTGAGGGAGAGAGGGAGAGAAGGCAGGGAGAGCGGGAGGGAGGAGAGAGAGTGAGGGAGAAAGAGAGAGAAAGAGAGGGAGAGAGAGGGAGAGAAAGTGAGGGGGAGAGAGAGGGTGAGACAAAGAGAGAGGAGAGAGAGAGGTTTCAAATTACCACTAAGTCGATTCTGTAGGTAGCATAATTTATCTGCTGTAACAACCTTTTCAGGTATATCACCTGTGGTCGGGTGCAACCCGCCCGGAGGGCCTGGTTACGAGGGCGTGCCGCAGGCACGCCGCGAGCAGGAAGTTTGTAATAATATGGAAAAATGTTATATACGAAACTTGCACGGTACAGAGGGGGACATATCCTGTATATTATTTTATATTTACATTAATTGAAAATTTTTGGTCCCTTGAGTGAAAGTTAGCCTAAGGTTCCATTGTACAAGAACATTTGGCGCGGCGCGATTGTAGTAACAAAAGAAATCGAGTAAAATTATTTAACTAATCGTACATACGAGACTAACACACGCGTAAATACCTGCCGAGCGTGAGTTCGAGCTGTTTTTCACTCATCAGTTCTGCATACGTTCGAATGAGATCGAGGAAGCTGGCGGTGGTGATGTAGGTGTGTCTGCCGGTAGCGTCGTAGAACCGGCCACTGATGTCCTTGGCGCAAACGTGGAAGAACTTGCAGGCGACCACGGCGTTTACCTTGACCTGTTCATCGATGTCGATCCCGGTGGTGCTGCGAAGAGCGACCTGCTCCAGGGCATCCTCCGGCCATACGTCGAACCAATCGATCGTGCAACAGTTGACCAGGCTCGGGTACAGACGCAATCTGATCCGGAACGTGTCCCCGACAGGGCTGAAGCACAGCATCAGGTGCAGCTTCTCTTTGCAACGGTTCACGAAGAACGACAGGACAGCGAGAACCGACACGTCCAGGTTCCGATTGCCACCTTGCGCCGCCAGCCGGGTCGCCTCGATGATCTCCTGTCTCTCTTCGATGGTGAACAGATTCGGCACCTCGCCGGAATTCAACAGACTGTCGATGTCGTTCAGGAACATCTCCTCCTTGATCTGCCCCTCGGTCAACAGGAACACGTAGTCCTTTCCCGTGCCACCAGAATTTATGAGCACCTGGAAAACCAACTGTCAAGCACAAAGCGCCACACCTGCATACAATCACTAAACACTAGACAACACACTTTACGAAATCATGACAGCGAACGAGAAAAAGTTACTCCGGCCACGATCAAAATAGTTCTCCGATTGTCACCTACGTTTTTTTGTGAATGGTTAAGGGTGGATTTAGTAACGATTATTTTCCTTTGGTACAAACAATTATGCGGTGAGTTTCTTTTACAAATGTCCACCGATCCAGAGGTGTAGATTCACCCTTAGGACGGTTACTAATTACTTTTGATACACCTTGTACAATGATCGTACCGAACGCGAACCTTTTTAATATCGTCCCTCCATTCTTGCAAGCCGTACGCGCTACCGATCTCCGGCTGGAAGAGACCATGGCCGACCATGCTGGCGGCGAGTCTGGTCAGAGATTGCCTGCCGGATCCACCCACGCCGACCATCAGCAGACTACCGCACGGGATCACCAAAATCCGACAGGTCCTGGCGAGATGCTCGAGCGCATACCGGAACAGCACGATGTCCATCTTGTGTCTGTGTGTGAGATTGTAGTCCTCGAGACAAGACGTAGCCACCTCGAGGTATTCCTCCATCGATTGGACTTCTTGGTAGCGGCGATCGCTCGGGATCGTGTCGATATCCATGAAAGTGCCGAATATCAGACTCTGCAGGCTCTTCTCGTTGAGCTGATCGTCGAACTTGGGCAGGTAACCAAACAGCGTGTCGAACTGCTCTCTTAAGTAACTAGCAACGGTCTCTTTGATTCTCACAAAGAGCCAGTGACGGTCGGAGTCATCGACCAGACGATCGCTGAACACTCGCAGGATCTCGTGGACCCAGAGCTTCGCGAACACGGACTTGGAGTCCACCGACTCCTCCTTGACCATCGTGCAGCCAATGATCACGCGCGAGAAGTCGCGCAGATTGAACAGATAATGGGACTTGGCAGGTGTGGGCCTAAGCTCGTTCCGGGCATTCTGGAATATATTCATGGTCGCGTTCACGACCTCCATGATCCAGGGCATGGCGGCGGTGGTGAAGCCGTTCCGTTGCAGCCCGATGAACGCGATGCTGGTGAAGATGCGCGTCACCGTGTCCTCGGTGAAGGTGCTGATGCTGAACAGGCTGAAGTGTCTGAGGAACCTCTGGTAGACTTCCTGGCGGCTGCCACCCGGCGGGGCCATCGCGCAGACGAACATCGTGTCGTAAATACGAATCATCTCCGGCTGTTTCAGATCGAACCAGACGTCGTGATCGAAGAACTGCCGGAGCAGCTCGATGGGCGGCTGCGCCCCGTAGATCTCCTTCGCGGGCATGTTCACGTCGTCGACGAAGACTACGCATCGGGTGCCGGCCAACGGGCCGAATTGGTTCCTCCGTCTCTTGTACAGCTTGGACACGACTAGCTCTTGGGTCTGCGCGGCTGTGATGTAGGGCGTGAACGCGATGAAGTTCGGCAGGTACTCCGCCTCGCTGAGCTTGTTCATCAGCAGGTCCTTGATGTAGACGCTCTTCCCGGTGCCAGTCTCGCCGTACAAGAGAAACCGTTTCCGGTGGCGCACGTGTTTCTCGAACATGGTCTGATACTTGACGGTGTCGATCGTGGGGATCGTTAGCTGAACGATGCTCCCGGTGTCGAGGAACTCCTCTTGCCGGGCGACGTCCACGTACCGTCTCCAGGCGCCCCTGCCGCGGTACGTGTAGAAGCAGTCGTGGATCGTGTCGTCGACGGGAAACGAGATCAGGTTCTCGGCTAGGTACTCGGGCATCTGGTGCTCCGGCAACTCATTCTTCCACATAGACAGGTAGTACTCGTTGAACCTGGTCCGAGAATCGTAATCGAGCGTACCGGCGGCGCCCCAGACCACCGACGACACCATCGTCGCCTGCAGCCAGGATATCGTGAACTGGTCGAACGTCTTTGGGTTCTGCTCGACCGCGTCCTCCATCAGCATCTCGAAGAGGCCCATCGTGCTGACGACCCGGTGAATCTGGCCGGCGGTAATCGTCGCGCGGCATCTCTTTCTAAGAAACTCTAGACAGGGATCCATCTGCCATTCGAACAAGTCGTTGATGTTGTCCAGGTAGCCCTCTGACCACTCTGGGTTCAGTTTGTTCAACCAGGAGCGGACGAATGGCCGCCAGCCGAGGACTCGAGACTCGATGTAGATCATTCCGCAGCGGGATACCGTGGCCGGAGAGGCGTGCAACAGGTCCATCGCTTCGAAGATCATCGACATCGTACCGGACATCTGCATGATCTCGCCGGACGTTAAACAGAGTTTCTTGTTGTCGTCCAACACGGTGTTCAGGTTCTCGATCCACACCGCGTCCACCGGTCCGTCGAAGATGATCCACTTCCGGTCGGGCGTGTCCTCGGTACAGTAATTGCGGAATGCTACGGCGCAAACGCCGTCCGTCCACTCTGATGAGACTGGGTCGAAGAAGCCGTACAGCTGGCCCAGGGTCACCGATTTCGGGTTAATCGTGTAATACTTGGTCACCGCCCCGTTCTCGTCGCCCTGGTGATACATTATCGTCAGAGCGTCCGCCAGGGTGTACAACACCGACGTTTTACCGCCAAACGGTTCCCCGACCAACATAAACCTGTTAGAAATTTCGGAAGTCCAAGAATAAAAGAATAAGCTCTCTGGTGTAACACTAAGTTCACGGGACACTAAAACTGACTATTTTACATTACTTTATGAAAATAACGAGAACATTTCTATCCGAATATTTACTCATTTTTTAATGACTTATAACCAAAGAAATTTTGTAGAATAACTCCTCGTGGATGCATAATCTCCTGCATAAGTGTCCCGTAAACCTAATATTTAGTAGGTTAACGCCAACGAACCCATGGCGGACGATCATCATCTCGAATGTTTGTATAATCTTCAGCAGAAAACCATCGACCGCTTGCAGATTTCGGGTCTCGGCAACCTGGCGAACAGCCTTGAGAAGCGTGTCGTAACTAGGCGCGGGAAGTTCAAGCCCGGGGAACAGGTCCGAAACGATGCCTTGGAACAGGGGCACATCGTGAGACAGGAACTTGGGCAAATTGACGTCAATCACCGATCTGAGCAGAAGCACCGACTCGTCTTCGTCCGGGAACTGCAGCTTGATGTTCTGAGCGGCCGTCAGCACCGTCTTCACCGCTCGCATCCCATAATCGTAGTGGGACTGACTCGACAACTGCTCGGAGCATAATTTGTACGTGGTGACGATCTTTGTGGAAAGTTCTCGGGCGGTGCTGAAACCAGACGAGTACAGGAATATCTCGGCGATCATCGCGTAATCGGGTACCATCATCGCCACCGTTCTGAACAGCACCTGGCAGAAACAACAGCAAGTAAAATGTCTCAACGGTTTCTAAAACTGGGTTTCCATTTATCAAGTAACATTCCAGTCCAGTGATCCAATTTAACTCCAGTTGAATACTGTATTCCAGTTAGTCGTGTCGTTCGATACACACCTTTAGATTGTCAGGTAGCTCCGAACGACCCGCGTAACCGGGGTTCATTGTGATGCAGACGTAAACGGCCGGGTTCAAGTTGAGCTCGGTCCCCTCGAATATGAACGTCTGCATCTTGGCCCTAACCGCTTGCACAATGCAGAGGATCTGCTGCGCCACTACGGACAACACCTCCAGGTCGATCCGATTGAACTCGTCGAAGCAAGACCACGCGCCGCACGATGCGAGGCCCTTGAAGAACTTGCCCATGTTCTTGTAATCGAGACCCTCGGAACAGTTGAAGACCACGCACTGCACCGCCAACGCTCTGCTCAGGTCCTTGGTTGTCTCCGTTTTTCCCGTACCAGCCGGACCTTCGGGTGCTCCGTTCAGATGCAGCGAGTACGCGCCGATCAATGTCCGGTAACATCTGAGGATGTAATAAACCCATTTATTCGTCATTCGAAATAACTTTTGCCCAACTGTACAGGGTGTATAAAAATTATATGTCACGAATACCATGGACGGATTCTATACCTCTGGATCGGTGGAGATCTGTTAAAAAATTGGACCGCAAAATTGACCTTGACCCTTTCTTTTAAGGTTAAAAAATTTTTTATCGTATTCATCGCAAGGAACAAAAGTCTCAAGGGATCAATGGATCTCAAGTCAACCGTTCTGTTTAAAAACGACTTTGAGGTTTCGTGAATTAATTTTTTCCATATGTCTACAGGGTTTCCCAAAATGGTATGAACGTGTAGGGAATGATTCTACATGAGAAAATAAATTGAAAATATAGAATCAATTTTTTTCGTTTGACGCCTCGTTTTCGAGAAAATTGACTTTAAAAATCCGTCAAGTTCGCGTGCCTAACGTTTGGAACAAGTAGAATTAGTAGGTCATGAACAGACGCATCAAACGATTGCCATTCAAGAGCACGCGTGTTCGCTGAATTTTCAAACACTAACTTCTCGAAACCGAGGCGTCAAATGAGAAACATTTATTCTCATATTTTCATCGAACTTTTCACTAACATATCAATTTATTTTCTCATGTAGAATCATTCCCTCCACGTTTATACCATTTTGGGACACCCTATAGACATATGGAAGAAATTAGTTTATGAAACGTCAAAGTGGTTTTTTAAGAGAACGTTTGACTCGAGACCCATTGTTCCTGTGAAAACTTTTACGACACGATAAAAAATTTTTTAACTTTAAAAGAAAGGGTTAAAGTTAATTTTGCGATCAATTTTTTTAACAGATCTCCACCGATCCAGAGGTATAGAATTCCTCCACGGTATTCGTGACATATAATTTTTATACACCCTGTACAACTGAGTAATCCATGCGTCGAACTTCTCTGAAGGGGAAGAGGATTCACAAGCGAACGCATACCTGTCCGTTAAAGGCGTGATAACGAGGCGAGGCGTGTTTCCAAGATACTCGTACGCGTAGGACACCGTCGTGTATATGATCCTGACGAACACGTCGTCCTCCCAGTAGTACCGCAGCTGCGACAACCAATCGAAGTCCGTCTCGTTCGTGATCCCCTTGTCGATCAACGACTTGACAACGTCCATTGCGTGCACGTCCAGCGTGATCAGAGCGTTCAAGGCGGTCCGATTCTGTTTGGATAGTTGTCCTGAGAAGTAGCCATCCGCTTAGCAATGATCCACGCGCAAATATTCTTGGCGAGCTACCTCTGACTAAATTCACCATCTCCAAAATTTGCTTCATCAGTTTTGCGTAAAGCGTTTCCATCGACGAGCGCATACGTGTCATTAAACTGTTCTGGACCTCTATGCTCCAGTAGATTTGAGAGACGCAAAGGATCACCATACCAGGCCAGATGCGGACCCATACTGGCCGCGGGTTCACTTCGTAGTCTCGGTAGCTCATCAGGATCTCGTGTCTCACGGACTTCACCATTTGCTCCTCCACCTATAATCACGATGTATCTTATAGTAGGGTGACCTGTCCAGTGAATTAACATAATTCGAACTAAATGAAAAAATATAACATTTATGATGTCTTCTTCATGTTGAAATTTATGCAATAAAGATATACCTGAACGAGCCATCGCTCCACACAACCTCTCGCCGCCGCCGTTGAGATTTTCTCCTGTATCGTCACTTCTTCGTAGTCCTCGCTAATCATCGAATATATTTCTAGCTCTTTGTCAAACCTGTAAACAGAGACGAATTATTCAGATTGGAAGATCTTCTTTTTCTTCTTCCTTACAGTTCCTCACCCTAGCTTATTAATCCCCTCGAAGCACTTTCGGAGATGCGGCTGGACGCGGAGAGGCTCTTTCGTCTCGGACAGTATTTCGAGCATGTCGTCGTTGCTCAGGAAGAAGAACCGCGGAAAGTAGAGTCTCTTCTTCTCCAAGTAATTTAATACACCATCGTTCACTTTCTCCATCAAGATGTTCGCTTCCCGCATGATTTCTAAAAGACCTACCTAGATAGGCGATCACATTGCTTCTCGATAAAATGATTTTTTTTCGGCTTACGGAGCCTGCAGTCTCCCGAACGTGGGGCTCCTTCGCGACACCGTTCATCGCGCTACGGAATATTCGGTCAACCTGGATGAATAGCATTTCCTCCTCGGGTAGTTGTGCCACAATGTCCTTGCTCGAGAAGATTGGCAACAGGTACATCCACTGTACTTGCACCTAAAACGAAAAGTTTGTACATTTTTATGCTGGGTTCACGGTGCCGTAGAAATTGATGTAGAAAATGTTTATTTTGCGTAAAATTCCGCAATCTATTTATGAGACATTGTTCCCAAGACCACCGAACCAGAAAGTACCTTGGTCCACTCGTCGATGGTCGATTGTATGCGAAGCAGCAAGAGGTAAAATTCTTTGACTTGCTCCTCGATGAGCTTGACGAACGCGGATCCTCGCATAGCTTGCACCTTCACGATCTGTTCCTCTAGAACCGCTTGGATGTCGTCCAGTTGTGCCAAGATGTTCACGCCGGTGTCCTTGTACGGTACCGTGGTAAATATTATGTCGTCCCATTCGCTGATCATCTTCGCCAGCGACTCTTCGAGCATGAGTTCTTTGGTCGCGCTCGTGCTGATCATCTCGTACCTATGACAAAGGAGAAGAACCCTCTGGCTATTGTCCTGCCCCGATCTACAGCGATATCTCGCTTGGTTACTATTACTTTTCCAAGTCTTCCATCAAATTCATGTTTATGATCTTTCGGAAGGTTGTTCCTGTGTTGGGAGTAAGATCGAACCCGGCCACCGCGGACATGTCGTCCCAGTGGATCTGCTTCAACGCGGGATTACGGAACACCACCAACAGAGGCACGTATTGCTGGTCGATAATTACGCATTGAAAACGATCGAGATACCATATAATTTCTCGAGCAAAATCTTCGACGCATAGAGAATCACCTTGAACCACTTGATGTTCTCGATCAGTTGATAGCAAAGATTGAGGGGCGCTGGTTGCTGGAAGGGGTCCGGGTCGTCCGGTGAACCTGAGAAGCTGATCCATACAATTTTATTGTGTACTAGAATACAGTGGATATTTGAAAATAGGCCAAAAACTAATCTTTTTCACTTTGGTGACTACCCGACAACTACTCTCCCGATCAAGATATAGGATTAAAAGTTTTACACAACGTATCGAATGGTCCATCAGCCATTTCATTTGGTCCAAGGGCATTTTTGACCATCTTTATGAAATATATTTTTAATAGTCTCATTTGTCACCACGATAGTTCTTACCCGTGCGGATAATTGGTCGCCAGCTCCATTTTGATTCGCGTTTTGTACTGTTTGCTGATCTTGTTGAAGTCGCTGAAGTACTCGGTGGTCTTGTTTTCGATCTCGGACGAGTCCAAGTACTCGAACGGCCCGTTCAACCAAACGCCGCTATGTCTTTGCCAGCGATAGCCGCGATAAATTAGATCGTAATACGGCATTATGTTCTCTTTGAGCTCCTTGATCCGCGGATACTGGGAGTTCGGGTATTTGAACAGCGCCTCTTCGTCGTTGATCCATTTGACCCTCTCGTCCATGCGTTCTAGGTCGCGCGCGAACTTCCGCATGTACTCTATATACTCGCAAATGCGAGTCGCGTCGTCCATGTCGTTCATTATTTCCAACCTGGGATCGACAAACCGATAACGCAACGGATATTAATAGAAAAATCGATGCTGGACCTAGCGAACCTAGGAAACGTGTCTTCGACCTCCTTGTTCAGAAGCTCCACCTTGCTTTGAAGCTTCTCTTCCAATTCGAATTTGATTTGCTCGTACACAGCGCTGTTTTGCTCGAATACCGGCCGGATACGCTTCAACCAGTGTATAGTGGTGTTGTTCAATTCGATGTGGTCTTTGGACAAAGTGGTCATTTCGATTAGAGCTGCCATCATGCGCAGCGACTGAGTGATCTTCTCTTCCAGTGACCTCATCGTCGTCGACGCAGCCGTTAGCATGTACTCGCCTAAAATTTTACCGCTGAGATATTTCGTGGTTTTTGGATTTCTCGTTTTCCAACGCAAAAAAATAATTACCCAGTTCGAGCAACTCCTTGGTAGTGTTCGGTACGTTCAAAGCTCGCTCCCTTATGGTCTCGAAAGCGTTGCAGATTTCAGTGTTGAAGTACCGGTGACTTTTGACCAGTTCCTTGATGATCAGGTGACGCACGGCTTCTGTGCTTTCGAGGAGACCCGCCTTTGCGGCAGCCTGATCGATGATCGCTATCGGGAAGTACTCGTGATTCGGCTGAAACGATTATTTCAAACTTTTTAATTGAATTTCGAACATAGAATTTTTCGCGCGTAGAATCAAGATTCAGAATCGTTCTGCCGTTTCGAATATGCTCGAACAAAAGAACGATCCACGCGCATAATCTTTCCCTAGAAACTTTTACCCACCATGCCGTGAATCGATCGAATGAATTGATTGAAATCCTCCACCTTGCTTACGCATTCTTTAAAATGGTGCCCCGAACGAACCAACGCTACGACTTCGTCCCGCGTTTCCGGATCGAAAACGAATCGAAACTTCTCCCGCAGATCTTCCACGTAATCGATCAACGGCCGATAAGTCGCGTTTAGAACAAGAGCAAGACGTTCGTAAGCTTCTTCCAAGTACCATTCGGGTAATACAACTTTAATATGATCTTGACTGGTTTTCACGTTGACCCAAGACGCCAATGGCGGCAGTTGTTGACCGACCATGCGGATTTGTTCCATTACATCGTGGAAGGAAAAACAAATTTCTTGTATCGTCGGACTGAGAAATAGCTCGTTCTTCTCGCACTTGAGTTGCAGCTGTGAAACACACAAATGTACCGGTTTTTTGGTATAAACCGATGTAATGGTTTATGTACAGTATATGAATAGTACTATCTTTATTTGTATCTACTATAGGAATAGACGCACCGACGCACAGTGGTTCAAAATTGCCAAAACGTGACCAAAAATCGAAGACATTCTCCAATTTAGTTGCAAATTGGTATTCTATGGGTATTCGAATTGCTGATTATGAATCTGATTTCAAAATTTCAAAAAACAAAATGGCGGATTCAATATGGCAGATGCGTTACTTAAAAAATTATCCGACTTCCTTGAAATCTAGTACTTAAGTATTTTTGGGGTTGCTGATTATGAATCCGATTTCAAAATTTCAGAAACAAAATGGCGGATTCAATATGACCATGACCGAAAAAAATTGTCCGATTTCCTTCAAATCTACTGTTCCCATATTTTCTAAGTGTTCTTCCAGCTATGTGTATGTATAACTTTTAACAGTGTATATATATATGACCTCCGCTTTGTAATTGTAATTAACGAAAAAAAAGACTCGAAAGTAGTTGTTTAGGAAGAGCCATTTTTCAAAGTTGTAAAATACATATATATTGTTATAAGTTAGTTTTTCTAAAAAAATTACTCATAAAAAAGTATGATCAGGCAAACAACGTCAATTTTGGGAAGAAATGCGATCTATCTTAGACTTGCATTTATGCTTGTTTTCAAACTGCTCTCGAACAATAATGGGTGACTTTTAGCAATTTACATTTATGCTACAACTTAGTTTGAACATTTAAGAAGCTATTGCCATAAATTGCATTAATTTTGGACACCGTGAGAACTCTAGGCCTGCAGACAAGCTCGCATATGCGAGCCGAGTTCGAGTCGAGTCGAGTACCCGTACGAAGCGAGCGACTCGAACGAAGCCACTAAGCTCGTATCGGTGCGAGCCGCTCGCACAGAAGTGAACGGCTCGCAGGAAACAAACAGTTCGCATGAAGGGATTGACTCGAAATAAATTCAAGCGTAATATGATGTCGTGCGAGTTATACCAGGATGATCTGCACATTAATATTGTAACGGTTCCTCCTCGCCGGTGGGACGTCTCGTCCATAATTTGTAGTTGCCGTCGAATTCGCTCGTCGAATCAGGGTTCGTTATCGGAGGAGGTGTTCGGTACGGAAGACGTGGTATACAGATAAAATAATGTACTAGGTGTATGGTATATTATAGTCTCGTTCTGGCTTGTTTCGCGGACTCGTTTTTGTCTCGGTAACGGTGTTCGCGGGCAATATTCGTCGTCCCGACGGTTTACGCGTAATCGGCGGTTTCTACGGTTATATAAATCGGCGGGA
>CM052207.1:1672884-1781472 GCA_028454225.1 Lasioglossum leucozonium | reverse complement strand
ACTATAATAAGCTCTATTGTATATATATTTATATATTTATATTTGTATATCGTATGGGTCATAAAAAGAAAAATCACGCAACGAGTCGATCATCGTACAAATTTCTATCGAACCAGCAACGGAATATTTATATTTTATGTCTGTCCATAGCAATGGATGTTAAACCGACGATGCATTATCGTCGAAAAAAAAATAGTACATCATCTAAAAGTAGCGAGCTAGGACGAGGAAGACGACAGATAACTCGCGTTACTGTCACACGTGTATTACGATCACGGAATTTATCTCGAGTTCATCACGTTCTTTCTCATGAGGTATTTCCTCGATACTAAGTTACAGTTACTCAAACGCGATTATAAATTATGTAAAATATTTGAAACAGTGAAAAGAACGAAGCCAGCAAAATAGGAGAATATATATACGCTTTCTAACGTGTCGTCTAATAGAACGAGTTTTCGTTTCATGAAAGTTTGTGCAGCCTTCGTCTCGCTCATTCAGCGAAGACCATACTTCTTTTTTTTTAATTTGTCATCCGATAAAATGAAATATCATTCGTAGAAAGTTATAAATGCATCTTGACACGGTAACTAGGACTGTGTAGCATAGAAAAGAAACTAGTTTCAAAGATACTAGAGCACTCTATAGAGAAACGTAATACTCGTTGATCGCGTTCGATGAAATAATAATTACAGATTAAATGAAAAACTATGGACACGGTAAGAGCGATCACAACAGTTCAATACAAACGAAAACTCTATACAAAAGACATAAAACATATAATATAATATACCGACTTACACTACTAGACGAGTCTTTACTTAAAAGTATCACAATGAAATATATATTAGCATAATTCTGTGTTAAGCTGTCTTTCCCGCGAATGAAAATCAAATTGGATCTATATACGAATGTATAATATTTATATGTTAGCTCGTATGTGTATAGTATATGTTGTGTAAATCCGCTCTCTTTTTAAAACGATACAAAGAATTACACTATATAAAAATAACGTTTCCCTTCTTTTTCATCAGTTTTGTTTAAAGATAAAATCACATTTCACTGTCATGTGGTAAACACCATCGCAAGAAAACAAACGGAATCTCTTTGCTCTTCTATGTTTCTCTCTCTCTCTCTTTCTCTCTCTGCCTGTGTATGTGTGTATGCGCGCTCGCACGTATGTGAGTGTATTTAGAGGTGTTGTTCGACGGAGTATCATCGGTCAGTGCCGGTTCATAATGGTAAAAGATCGACCAAGTTTGCACGCGGTTGTGTCAACGACTCCGGAAAGAATTCGGTCAGTTTATCGTACAACTCGGTTCTCAATGTGTGAACATCCCGACTGTTTTGAGCATACATACACTCGCCCAGGTGACAGAAATTCGCTAACACGTTTTCCGAACTGTTCGTGTTCATGGCCTCTCCTACTAACGAGTTTTGTTCTCTGAATAGAATAGACGTTAACAATTGAAACTGTAACAAAGAAATCAATATAGAGTTCAGTATGCGGAATTCGTCGAGATAAAACGATGGTGTTTCACCTGTTACTGAAAAATAATATAGTTAATACCTCTTTCGTCTGTTCCATGTCGTTGTGATCGATGATCTCGGACACTTGGGTCTGCAGGTACTGAAGCGCCTCGACGCTGTTGTTCAAGGCCAGCTCTTTGAACTTATGCTTCCTAATCAGCAGCTTGCACCTCTTCAGGATTTCCTCCTGAGAAGGTCTGCACAATTTCAGTTGCCAGAAATCGTCAAGCCGCAGATTTCGGAGACAAGATCTTCCCGGGTTACCTCCGAATAAGAAATGCACCTAGAAAACGATACCAACGAGGATAAGTCAAATTTTCAACTTTGAACATGTTTTTTGCTTTTATCACAATAACAAATTTTAATTTATTGAACAATGTGTAATTTCTCGATACATATACACTAAATCCTCCACTAGCGGGCAGCAAAAATTACGATTTAATTCGTAACAAATTTAATTTAATTTGACCTGATTTTAACTAAATCTGAATTTACGCGTAACGCGGTACGAATTAATTGCGTTATAGGAGGGTTGACTATACTATTCTTCTCTGAAGACGATGTTTACCTTTTTCACATGATCATAGACCAATTGGTGCGCGAATCGCGGGCACGGGACAAAGTCTTGCATTTTATTCCAGTACTTCTCCCCGACGTTCTCGTGTCGGTAGATGCAGGACCATTTGTTGTTCTCGATGTTGTACACCCAGAACGAATTTTGCACGTTGTCGTCCCTCTTGTCTTTGTCTTTACTCAAACCCTGCACGAAAATACAGAGAAGAACATTTGAAAACTACGCATACAGTACATTTGTATAACTATACACGTCGATCAAAAACTTTTGACACGAACCGACAAAACATAAATTTCTCCCAATTCAGGATCGATCGTCGCCCTCTGCGTAAAACCAGCTGCCGGCACATGGTTCGAATCTCTTGAACTAGAATCATTGAAGTTTATATGCTCTATGTGATTTGTGTCGATCTCATAGGTGACAAAGTCACTAAGGTACTCTTTGCCCCTTTGACCCGCAAAAATGTACAGTTTCCTTGAGCCCTGCGACAGACCATGAAAGTTTAATGTTTATAGCTCTTAATCAACACGAACGTTGTCCGACAAACATTTTCATAGCGCGTACCGGATGAAAAAGCATAGAATGGCCGGCTCTGGATCGGATAGTTGGTACATTCGGAGGGCACGGTCTCGCAATGTCGCAAGCTAGTTTGGTCCACGTACCCGTGGGCACGTGATAAGAGTATAGTCCAGAGAAAATTGGCTCGGTCGAGTTTGGTATCATACGATATTCGTACTCCTCGGAACTGTTGATGAAATGAAACATATTGAAATGGTAATTGGCCTATAATTGAATATAATTGAACCTACGGTCTAATGGAGCTTACATATTAGGAGAAACAACAACACGACCACCAAAAATATAAATCGTTCGCTTCTCAACGTCCATGGACATCTGGTGATCAAAAATTAGCTCTGGTCCACCCACAGCCTCCGTGTCCTCTGATATCTGGGTCCATTTGTTCGATTCGATGTCGTAAACGAAAAAGTCGCTTTTCAAGTTCTCCATTTTTCTATACTGGGTGTCCAAATATCTTCCGAGGATGAAAAGCTGTCGACGCTCGGGGTCCAGGCACATTTTGTGGCAGGATCTCGCGCTCGGTCCACCCTGATATCAATGATCGGCGAGATATTTAATGCGTTTGAGTTAGTTGGGACAACCTGCATCGTTTCTCTATCGTACAATTAATCTCCCTTTGCTTACCACAGCTTCCGCATCTTTACAGATGATGGTCCACTTGTTGGTGGCTATATTGTACGCCCACAAATCTGAAAGATCTTTATTTCCATCCCACCCCCCAAAGAGATACACGAGCTCCGCGCTCGGGTCAAGCACCATTTGATGACCGCCTCTCATCCCGGGCTTCGGATCGTCCGTCGATAATTTCGTCCAGACTGCTCTATAGGTTTGAGCATGGATGTAATCGTTCAAAAGGCCCACTGTAATGTAGATCGTACTACTTTCTAGGATTGGAGAAAATTATTTTATTGCTGCGAGGCAAGACACTGGACGAAAACTCACTCATGACGATGTTAGTGATAAAGTGTTCCGCTTGCAGATAATCCCCCTTTGTCACCAACAAATCGTACAACATGGTCAATCTAGGATCCTCCAATGAAACCCCTGTAACCCTTCGCAACGTTTCCATGATTTCCGGTTGCTCCAGTCTTCTAAAGTGTTTCATGCAGAGTCTTATTACCTCCTTCTGACGATACTGAAATAAACAGTCAGTTTCTTCGTACAAAGAAGTAACAGTATCTCGGGAGAAATATATCGCTGTACTTACCACATTGAACCATTCGATGTTAGGTCTGACTATTTTAGGATCGTCGATTCCGGTTAGTCGTACATACCAAATAGAGAAATTAAAACTGGGACCCCACGATTGCAATGGCAGAATTTTGACGTATCGAACTGGAAAGTAATTGTCTTTGTTTCCTACTATATGCTTCAAATCGAACGTTTCGGGCATAGAATCGTTTTTCAACCCACTGGAAAATAATAGACACAGTTATATGGCATGCACATCTTTGCACCGCAATTTACTGACTCACCTCTCTAACAACTCCATCATGTTTTCCGATTCCAAACCGCCGTATACCTTGAACTTTTTTATGTTGCATACATGTGTTTTCTCGTATTTTCCGAAAGTAATCGTCTTTACTATCGACGGGCATTGCAACTTCAATATAAGAAACTAAACAACGAACACAATCTTACAAATTATTCGACAAGTATTAAGCAATAAATATTAACCCTTAGCACTCGAGTGGCGACTCTGACTCGCCACTACAAATTGCTGTACCATTATTTAAAATGTTGTTTACATTATTAAATAAGTTCGTATCTAATCAATTACTAAACATTTAAGTATTTTATGAGGTATTATATTAATTTCATATCCATAAAATGAAGAAAAATAATATAGAACGGAATTATTCTAGGTCGAAAGAAATGTTTAATTTTCAAGTTAAAATAGCTCCAAGAGCAAAGGGTTAAGGAGACTCATCGCTTGGAACGATCCCAAGGGTTTCTGATAATTTATCGAATATTGAACGCGTGTATTACGTTAAAATTTGAAACGATGTTTACCTGTGGATGATTGTCAATATCTGATGACCAGCGTGATGTCTGATCCGACGGTTTGTCTGTGAGGATATTTCTACGAGAAGAACGATAAACGTTTATCAAAAATATTCTGGGAAATCCGGTTCGATCAGGCTGTTCATTTATTGAATAATCTCACGTGTATTTAGAACATGCTCGCGTTCTAAATACATCGTAACGGTTACGTTAGGTTAGAAAGATTCGATTACAATGAACAACCGTTCGTCTAGCTTTTAATTGCGTTGTTGTACTTGCCAATGAACCGTTCGACGATCGAGAAATACTTACTCTGGCACGTAGGACGACGAGAAACTGGAGTATTTGTAGATTTTAAACTCCAAAACTTTCTGGGAATCGCTATTTTCGTTGGACGCCATGTTACACAAATGACATAAGCTCTCTCCAACCGCTAAACGTGTGCGTGCGATTCTTCATAGACAGAATAACGGTAAACGAGCGCCATGAGAAGAAAACATGACCCGGTGAGGACAGTGACGGTTGCTACTATAATGTCTGCGACAAATACGACAAAACACGTCTCAAGTTTTGACCGAGGAACTTTATTCAGCTCTATGACTCGGCATTATATTATTCTTGCTCGTTCTTAGCATGATTGCTATTTACCTTTGAATAAAATATGAAACGCTGATGTAACGTTCAAATCATGTATTTGTCCATAGATGTGTGTAACACTCGAGGATCTCGGTTTTTTTATTTACACGCTAGGTTAACGAATCCATAAATACATAGTACATCCTATCCTGTCATGTAAACTCGATGTGGATATAGCGTCGCGCGACTTTCGTGGCGAATACAAAACATAAAAATATACACAATGTACAGTTGTAGACAGAGATGTTACCAAGGACAGAGAAATTACAACAAAAAAATATACATGTGTATATATATATACACACCTGTGTTTCTATACACGTGTATATGTAGGCATTGTCCGTTGAACTTACATTTCAAGCGAAACACGACGCGTTACTTTGGCAGGAGCGTAACGCGCGACAACAAAGTATCCTAACTGTGGCTGCCGATTTTAATTCTTTTATCGCTTGATTAGTTTAATAGTTGTATAAATGGATAGCATTAAAAGGAACTGTTATAATTCATTTATGTAGAAGTTCCAAATGATCAAACGATATCGCTGTCTACCAAACAACTTCTTAGAAAATTCTGATTTATTTATCTTTGATTTTCGAAAGATCATTCGTCGTTACCAGTGCATAACGCATTAAAAACTTTCCTCGGGCTTGTTGCAACGCGACCAGACTCATCGCCAATTTGCTCGTGATTCGTTTAAACCTTAAGCTGAACGGACAACATGTGAGCTTGTGTACAAGATCGTATATTACCGAACAGAGCGAACCAACGTGTTTGTACAAATGTTACGTTCGTTCTCTGCACCGGTAGTGTGTGGTCACCCGAGACGCTACCTAATTAATTGGCCCCTCCTGACAATATTACAGGTATCGTTACCTTGTCCGATGGAAATTCCATAAAAATGTTCTGTCCCCCTATCCCATCCCCACGAAACGCTAACATCGATCTACCGAGTGAGCGAAAGAGCAGTTCACGAGGTTTCTGATTCGCTAGACGACGAGAATGCGGTACAGAACGGAGTACGCACTTTGTAACTTACCATTAATAAAATATTACAACGTTTGCACTCTGTTCTCGCAGACACGTATTCAATGAGTAACCACAGACGCGACGAGAGTTCCAATAAGGTTTCGCGTTAACGCGCGTAAAAACCAACACCGTGTAAAAGCATCTTCCGCCCTCATCTCGTAATTTCTCTTACTTTGTAAAAGTATTGTAAGTATATTCGTGGAATCGGAAAATAAAAATTAAAAAATCTTGAAGGAAAGCATTATCGTATCTTCCCCGCGTCTGTGTGTTACGGATTGATCTTCCGCTTACGCATACATTTCTCTTTTCTTTTTATGTACACAGAATCTGGTATCACCGATTTAACTGAAAAAGAATTCGCTCGAGAGAATATCCAAGAGCACTCTCAGAGCTTAACTCAGTTCGAAACCTGCGCCGGCTTGTATAGCGTACAAAAGTTTCTCGCGTAGAGTCTTCTCGTCCGGAAACTCTGGGAGCTTCAGCAAATTCATACAGGTACTGGAAGTCGGCAAATGATCTACACTGCCGGCTTGTTGAATGCAAAATGGCGGGTCGAGTTCCTGAAATGTTAACAACAATTCTATCAAGAACGAAACGAAACAAAACGAAAGAATAAGAAAAGAGATTTCGATGTATCGGTGTGTTCGACTGTGCAAACCAGAATTGGACATTACTCGAATAATGAATAACGAATGAGAAATCATTTATTCGTTATTAAAAATAATTTTTATCCAACTCTGCTGTAAACGAATAATAATAATAATAATAATAATGGTGAAAAACGTTAGCAAACGGGCATACTTTGAATCCAAGTAGAGGTGGTCGGCTACAGCTGGTAACGAACTTGAGCAACAGCCTCTTCTGTTGGTCGTTGAACTCGTTGACGACCTTCCAAAATACGGTAATGGTAGGATGATCAGGAGCGTAGCCTCCGGTGTAGTTGGTATGCTGTTTCAAGTCGTTCACGTCGACTGGTATTTGGGCGCCGGATATCAGAACTTGCAACTCCTTGTTGCTGAACATCTGAACCCAGTCCATCGGGACTACGTTGCCGATGCCCTGCTTGAACGCGTAGCATTGCGCACGAATCTGTTTGTTCAGCTTGTAGTCGGCTATCAGATGAATGTACTCGATGCGGTTGTGATTGGTCACCGGTATATTAGCACCGCTCGGTTTCAGCTCGTCGACTCGTCGTTCGCCAAGTTCGTCCGACAGTATCGTGAAATCCAGGCCGAGATCCGCGACGTCGCCCTTGTAACTCTTCAGATACAACAGGTTTCTGTACATGACGGGATCCAACGAGGCCAAGTGATGGACGTCGACATCCGATTGACGGCCGACGATCTTCGACAGGAAGAACTCCGCGAACGGAAGCTCTACCAACAGGTTCTCGTACAGAGCCTTGCCGAGTATCCTACCGATGAAATAATAATGCTTCGGGAAATCGTCAACCAATGATTGCACCGTCGGATTCGGGTACAACATGTTGTCCTTGGTAAGCCTAAAAAAGCCCCGGTTTGGGTCGAAACAGGTTTTTAACAGTTCCGACAGAAACTCCCTGAACAGACCGCCGCCGTCTACGCCGGCTTCCTCCAATCCAGCGGAGTTAACCAACTGCACGCGCATTTTCAGCCGCAACTCTGGCTCCTTCTCCGGAGACAACTTTTGGAACGCATCCTCGTAGAGATAGTTTCTCCGTACAGATATCGTAATCGACGGCCCTTGCAGAAAGTGTGTCATTTCACCTTGTTGCTCGGACTTGTCCCGGTAAATTAACGACTGAAACACTATCACACGATCGTTGAATGGCACGACGAATGGTATCTCGCGGAGCAGCGTCAACGTTCGAACCTCTCTCGAAGACAATGGCGGACCCTCCTCCAAGTCCTCCCTGGTGAACACCCGGAGCCCTTGGAACGGTACGTATTCCCGCAGCCGCCGTCTATGGAACGTAAAATTCTGAGGCTTGTCGATGGGTATCAGGATATTCGAGGCGAACCAGTGGCCTTCCGGACAGAATTGTTGTCTCAGGTCTCTTGTGTACAGCTGGCGAAGCAGACCGACAGTCACCTTGAACAGATGCGTCCAGATCTTCGTATCCTGCTGTGTCTGTATCGGACAAGATGACCCGAGAACCGCATCCTTGTAGTCGTTTCGCACGGTCGGCTTGCTGTCGGGGAACGCTAGCTCCACAAGGCCCAAGCAAACACCTTTCAAATGGCTGGACAGTGCCACGAGCTCCGAAATCGTGAATGGCATTGTCTGTTGTCCGTTTGTATCCAATGTTTGCTCGCTCGTCGTCGTCCTTGTGGTCGTTTCAATGAAAAACTCTGTATCATGTAACGTGGCGATCAGCAAGCTAAACAGTGAACAAAACACGACCAGAAGTGGGACGATCTTTTTCGTGTCCTCGCTCGAGAGGCCGAGGCCTTGCGACATGATCTGCAGCAACGGTGTCGCTCCGCCGAACAACGACACTTGACAAATCGATAACAGAGCGGTCCATAAGTTTTTCAGAAATACAGGCTTGAACGCGAGCATGTACAACAATTTATACTTATGTATGGCTAGTTTGTTCGAGATTAGCAAATGATGGCATAGTTGGCACAGTGGTTGCAACACCGTCGGATCTTTGGTCCGATCCACTGCCGACAGTATCTCCTGAACGCGGTGTTGCTCGTTCAGCATCTCCAGGCACTGGTGTAGAATATCGGCCTGCTCTTCGTCGATCATGCTAGCGTTCGATTCTCTATCTGAATCGTCCGTCTGATCTATGTTCTCCTCGGCGGCCAACGGAACGATCATCGAACTCATCGCGGCAAGAACTTGCAGATAGTTAATTAGGACGTCCTTCGATTGGTATGTTGCTGTAACGAGAAAACGTCTCGTCAACTCAACACGCTCTTTCTATTGTAGTTTTTCCTCGTCGATGATCCATTTTTATATACTTACACAAACGATTCGATTCTAACGATAAAATGGAATAAAATAGACTCGTGGTACACTCTATTTGCACTCTATTAATGCAGTCGATCAGCTGATCATACGGAAATTCTTTGTATTCGGCTAGAGATGGAATAATGAACATTCGAATTGGATCAGATAATTTCAGCGACAAAACGCTTCTACAGAGTTCCTTTAAGACGAGCTCGGAAAAATCATCCTTTTGATCTAGATAGCCGATCAAGTCTAACGGTCGTTTTATCATGTCCACTAGACATTTTGAGAGTGGAGTCGGTGGGACAGCGCATGGCTCTAACATAGGTGGAACTTTCTCGTCTATCAGTTTCTTTAATCGATCAAAGTATTTGTGTTTTATCAAATATACAAAGATTATTTCTAAATATTTATAACTGTGTTCTCCTAAAGTCTTTTCTGTATCCTCACGACTAGTAAATGTTTCTAAAGCCCTTAATGGTATTGCCAGCGAACTAGCTCCATCTATTAAGGCTTCCGAATTGTGTTGCATACACATACGAAGCATCCATCTGTAAAATATTTTGTTAGTACACAAGCTTACCATGTTTCTGTTGTTGCTTTGTCAATGTTACCTCAATCTCCATAACCATTCGGGACAGTTTACACACTTTTGTTTAATCTCTTGTTCGTGCATTAAAAAATGTTGGAACATCCAAATCAGCCTACCGCTGTCCAAAGTGTAATCATAAAAGAATAATATCTTTCGAAAATACACTATCAAGTCCTCCAAATTTAAATTTCTAAGACCAGTGATTTGTTGCAAATCATCGAATTCTTTTCTCACGATTATTTTTGTGCGCTTTCTGACGATGAAACCGCAAACGAACGCTTGAATTTTCAAGGCTGCATAGTGTCTTCTGCGCTGCTGCTCTCGTTTTAAACGTTCCAATTGGGCATGTTGCAACAGCAGTGACTTTTCCGCTCTATCATCTCTCCTGCTCGCACCGGCTAAATTTTGTTGTGGTTTACGCCTGTAATCTCCTTCGAAACTGTACATCATGAATTTATGTTTCCTCAATAACATAGCAGGTTTACTCATCTCTAAAACGCATCGCCAGGCCGATTAATATTTCTCATTGTTGTCATGGATCAAGTATAGTAGAAAATGCCCAATATTTTCGATTACTCACCATAGAGAAAAACTTACTGTATACGGATACAGTAACGACTAATTGAAATTTCTTAAGATCATTGCAGTCACAGAACCACCACCACAGAACATTCTTACAGAAACGAAACTCATTTGTCGGAATCTTTACTGTTCCTGAGCTCGAAATTTTCGATCTACATACGGACAGTGTTGCTGCTTCTATCAATTGATATCTCTGCTCCGTACACCGAGCTTCTGTAGAAAAAAGAAACGAGAGAGACTGCATGCGAGAATTGAAAACGTCGGAAAGCGCGGCAATATTTGAAATGTAGTGTGGTAGAAAACGCTCAACAAATATACACGATTCCATAAACTGGATATTATTAAAAATGTTATTCTTGTCGTGTCACGTGCACAACTAATTATTCTCGTATATTTAAAATTCGTTTCATATCCCTTTAATACGGATATTAAGAAATTTAAACAATTAAATGCAATATGCACTGATATCACAGACGAGGTATACCTCGTCTGTGCTGATATTCTGCTGATATGCACTTCTCAAGCTATGTTCATGGTGCAGAAACTTACACACTCATGCGCACAAGGTTTTGAGATAGTTCGGGGCTACATTGACGAAAGAATCTACTTGCCGACGCATGCGCCCTAGAAAGTGGTTACCGAAAGACGCTGCCGGAGCTTCGCTTTGTAAAAATTCTCCGTGATCATTCGACAATAGTGGCGCTTATGGTCACACGACGAACTTTTTATTGGTCCATTTTACACTGTATAAATGTATATTTGTTTAAAATAAGCCTGAGCAAAAGTCCTTGATAACTCTGCTCGACCTTGTAAACGAAACGAACTACGAAATACTACTGCTTTCAAATGACACGGTCAAAGACAAACGCACTTCTATTTTTTCTCAATAAATTATTCAATAAATGTATATAAAAAAGAACAAGTATTCATGACTTGAGGTTTTAATGGCCTTCTTTTTCCAATACTTATATATCCTAGCATGTAAACATATATGTACACTGATGTATCACGCGTACTGATTGAAATATCTATGTAAAGTCTAAGCGCAAACGATTCGAGTGAATTGTTCTTAGAGTTTCCCGTCTATGCTCCGCGCTTTTGCATTGATCATCAACCATAAAATAGTGTCTACTGATCAACTTTGGCGTTTTCTGCTGAATTTCTAACAGAAGTCTGCTGAGTCGAGTTCACTATGGTGATTGCATTTAATTAAGTTTAAATTTCTTTTAGTCTCGCAGAACGACAAGTTAAAGTGTTATTATGTATCTAGTTCTGTTTTAGTACAGTTTTCTCAAGAAAAACAATCCTTTGTGTGGTTGTCTTTACCAAAGTTTGTTATGCTACCAACAGAATACGTAATTTTTTCATTTTCTATTTTCAGGGGAACGAAAGTTCATTGCCTATGGAATTATGTTCGAATTGTGAGTCAATATCAAATATTACTTTCGCTACGCACCATGTAACCTACTTTTATTTGCACAAGCTTTCCGTTCGTATAATTTAGTCCTCTCGTTCTGTAGTTGTTTCGAACGTATCGCAAAAATATTTTATATAATTTAAAATAATTTATTATCGTGATGTGTAACTTCAAAAATCTCTTCCCTTTTTAATTCATGCACCGCTTCTAATTTATTTTTATCACTAACTAAACATAGCACTCATAAAGTTTCTGTCCCTGTATCTGTTTGTTCTTTACTTTATAGTGCTATAGTTACATACATATGTATATATATATATATATATATATATATATATTTATATACGTAGAGTGATCGTATTAATACCAATTTAAAGACAAGCATTATTTAAGCTATATCATTGAAATAATTCTTTTTATTAATACAAAATTAATCAATATCCCAGTTGATGTCGACGAAATTAGAAGATTGGGAAAACGGTTTAGGAAATTAGATTTGGATAACAGTGGTGCCTTGAGCATCGATGAATTCATGTCATTGCCAGAGTTGCAACAAAATCCTTTGGTTCAACGTGTCATTGATATATTTGACGCAGACGGCAATGGAGAAGTGGATTTTAAAGAATTTATCCACGGTGTTTCCCAATTTAGTGTTAAGGTATATGAAATATACTCTTTAAAAGTCTTTCTAAAAACATTCAATTCAAATAGAATATCTTGTTTTTCAGGGAGACAAAGAGAGCAAATTAAAATTTGCTTTTAGAATTTATGATATGGATAACGATGGTTTCATAAGCAATGGTGAATTATATCAAGTATTGAAAATGATGGTAGGAAACAATTTAAAAGATACACAACTTCAGCAAATAGTTGATAAGACAATATTGTTTGCTGACAAAGATGAAGATGGAAAAATAAGTTTTGAAGAATTTTGTTCTGTAAGTATTGACAGACCAGGAAATTAAAACTACAATAATGGCATAATATATTTGTAATGTTATAATTCCAGATTGTTGGTAATACAGATATTCATAAGAAGATGGTGGTCGATGTTTAAATAATCAAAATCTGTAAAAAAAAAAGAATATTAGATATCAATATATGGTAATATCAATTTAACTTTATAAATTCATGATTAATAACAGATTTTATTGGATAGTTGTAAGTAACAAAGCTCTGTGTAGATTGAAGTCATGACCACTACCAAGTCTTCGGTCAAGCCAATTTATATATATATATATAAGTTTATCACTGTTAAAGTTTTATTTATAATGCAACATATATTAGAATTAATTCACCGCCAACTTTCTAATATCGAGCACATCTGCTATTCCGTGTAACTTGAATGTTACGCGTCTGCGCACCTTTTGTTAAAGTATGTATAAATATATATGTATATATATATTTATTTTTTTAGTTAACATTAACGCGATAATTTTGTTATTATTTGTTTAATTTATAATTTCATTTAGTTAATATATATATATATATATATATACATATAAAGATCGTCGAGTTGTTTTAGAAAAATTATAGAAGTGCAGTCGGATAAGTGTAAGTCATTAGATGGAATATTCTTTTTCTAAACCTTATGTTTTACATGCAGCACATCTTTTAATAATTATTGTACAGTATTCTCGACTAATGTGCAATACTTTTAAGAAAAGCATTACATTTTGTGCTGTGTTCCTTTAGTTTTCTAATGAAATGCTATTAAAATAATATAAATGGTAACATCCTATTTATATTATAATATACACAATCCATTATGTTAAATGTTATATGTATTACAATGAATCTCCAGAAAGCTTCCAACTAATTTCAGAAGAAATATTGTACCATATATTGTTTCGTATTTAATTATTACTAGTTGTGCATTTGAAAGAGACACGTGTTATTTGATTAATTACTGTTAATAATATTGGAGAAGTATTTCTTGGTAGAACAATGTTGGACCTTGTCATAAAAAGTCTGTTTTTACTACAATCATGAATAAGACTGAAACACAAATGGTATTTTTGTAACTTTCAAATGCATAATTACATCCGTACAATTATATTTATTCCTTGTATGATTATTAAGAGGATAACATTATAATATTTAAGGATTTATGCGTGTCGTTTTACTCCATTAATATGATTGTTTATACATGTACATGTTACCGAATCTTAATGTCCAATCAAAGTTCAAAATTACAAGCTCTGTTAAAATAAATTTATGCAACATTTATGAAATCCGATATTTACGTATTTAAAGTAGTATCTTATTTTCCTGACTTTTAAAAATTACACAAAACGAAATTCGTTGCAGTACCAGTCGAATTACGATTAAATTGCAATTGATAATCTAATATGTCTGCTGTAATTATCCTCAATCGCTAATTACATTAAGCATTCTTAAACATCCCATAATCGATTGAGTCATTTATTTTGATAACAACATAAATTACTTTTTCAAGTGCGCTCTAATAATATTTTAAATTACAACGGTTGACCAGTTTGTAATCGTTCTATAATAAACTGTGCGTGTTAGGTATCATCAATACCACTACGTGAGCGTAGAAACTGAAGTTGTCGTGTTCTTTCAATTCATATATAACATTACCGAAAATATATGACCGTTGTTTGTCTCGTTTGATGTAATAGATATACAATTCAAAAATACAAATTTAACGTCGATCGTCCGCGAACATACGTGAAACATTTCTAGAAAGAAGATATACACAGAAACAGTTTTTTAGCGACGTAAATTCGATTTTGTAGGTCAATATGTAGTCGGTACTTTGATATACATAATGAGACAGAAGGGAGCTGTGGAAGATAGATTCGAGGCTAAGGTAAATTAAAACGGTTTGTTATTGAATTCGTATAGATGAAGGATCGTTTTAAAGCAATATGTAACGCAATCGCGTTTTCGAAAGCTAACCAAACGCTGTCACGATGACATGTTTTTCGGATATGATTGGTACCCCTGCGTTCCATTCCCCCATCCTTTCATTGTTGCTGTGCCAGTACCCGGTGTGTTTGCGTTTTTCGTTGTTTCTGCTGTAGAAAGTTTCACTGCCAATAACTTTTAGGATTTTTGCGGAAAAAGTGTCGACGAAAATTCTTCGGCGAACGAAAGAGGCAGAGCGCGGGGGTAGCAGGCGGAGAACATGGAAAATTTGGAGGAGGTGTTGCAGGCGCTCGACGAGTTTCAGAAAATGCGCCCGAGCGAGATACCTCGGGAGTTAGAGGACTATTTGGGTTGGGTCGCGAAAACCGGCGACCCCGTCTATCAGTGGCCGCTGATCAAAACATTGTTCCGGGAGAAGCTGACGCGCGTGATGACCGACTTTTATGAGAGCTGTCCGACCCTTGAGCTCGCGCCTTGTCCGAACGTTGAACATTTCAACTATGACACTATGAAAAGCAATCTTTTAGAACGTTTAGAGTCCTTTGCGAACGCGCCGTTCACCGTTCAACGAATCTGCGAGCTTCTGACAGCACCGCGCAAAGAATACAACAGGGTCGACAAATTCATGCGAGCCATAGAGAAAAATATTTTGGTTGTTTCCACTAGAGAGCCTGGCTCGATCGCTAGGAGAAACGAAAATGGAGATGGTATGGTAAATGGATCTGTGGACGAAGATACTTCGGGTACGCAACCCCCGCAGGATGTAGAAATGGAGTATTGGGAAAAGGACTGTCCCTCTACTGTAACCATTAATGTGTACAGCGTCGACAATGAATCACCCATGTTACAAACTGTTGTGCCAACTACCACTGTCACAAAAACTGTATTTGGTGCAGAAGAAGTTTCTCAGGAGAAAGCAGACTCCATTTCCTCTAAAGCAGATGTTACAGCATCTAATTTTGTACCAGCCACATCTGAATTTTCTGCTGTTTCAAACTTAACGTCCCAGACACAGACTCAAGAGCCACAAATAGGACCAGCTATACAAAATTTGTCGTCCATAGTTTCTGAAAATTCTGGAATATCGAACGACGTTCCAGAAGGTATAATGAACGAGGACACCAGTTCTCAACCTAGTTTAGATTTGGAGAATGAAGAAGGAGAGGGTACAGAGTCGACGAGAAAATTGCAAACTACTTTCCAACCAAAAGATTTTGGCTCTAGTGAAAATAAATCATCCAAATTCTATTTAGATAACTCTAAGGTAAATGAAAAAACGAAAGTAGGGCCAATACAGGTGCACGTACAAGAAGGAGCAAATAAAACTAACAATGTGTTGGTTAAGTCCGACATAGAGTCCAAAGAACCATTAAATACTAAAGAGCTAATCAGTCCGGTAGTTGATAATCTTTTACATAGTTCCGATATGAATTTCAAAGAAACTGTAAAGTCTGCTAGCAACACAGATAATACAGAAACAACTGTGGATGCACCTGATACAAATACAGAAGAGAAAGAGACTCCGCCTTTGGATAACGCTAACACAGCAGATATGTCTATAGCAAGCAATTCGAATAAACTTATTGGTAATTTACATTTATCCGCTGATGAAGCAATTTCAGTTGAGACCTCATTTGTAAGAACACCAGAAGAAGATTCGTCTATAGATACAGAGAATATAAAAGATCAAAATAGAAAAATAGAAATAATTGAAGAATTAAAACCTGTTGTGGAAGAGTCGTGTTCTAAAGACGATACAAAGGAAAATTTCAGTGAGAACCAGAGAGAAGACCAAGAAGAAAAAGAGACTTTGACCATAACAGAAGCTATAGAAGATGAGTCCAGAGTAATTAAATCTATAGTACCTGAACCAATTCCTATCATAGAAGAACCAAAAGATCCAGAACCAGTTGCTGTCAAAGAGGAAGATTCTACTCCTATTGTTGAACTGTTAGAAGAACCTTTGGATCAAAACACTGCAAGTGTGTGTCAATCCGAATGCAAGGAGAAAATGTCCATTGAAAGCAGCGATATAATGGAATTGCAAGGTAATAACATAGGTACTATTATGTCTAAAGTAGAAGACAGTGATACGATAATGGAAACTGTTACAAACAAAAAAGAGCAAGATACAACAGAAATGATGGATGTAGACGACGAAGAAACATCCTCGATGTTCCAACAAGAAGATGAACCAATGGAACAAGAAACAGCTCATTTGTCACAAAGTTAATAACATTTAAGATGATGGTCTAATTGATTTAATCCTCGATTTGGAATTTACCAGAACAATATGAAATGTACGGGATAAAAATTCTTATTATAATAATTGAAGTGTAATTTTTACGAATTCCAGTACATAACTCGTGGTGTAAAACACATGAAAAAACACTAAAACAGGTTGCAGAATACAGTTACGTATCATTTACTGCTTCGTTGACTATTCTAATCGCAATTAAAATATCTGGTAAACTTTGGTATTTACTTGTACAGAGACTTGTGCGCATGAATTTCTAAGCTCCTGTAGAAAGCAAAGAACTACCTATTTCCAAGATGTTATACTATTAATGACCAGTTGTAACTACGATTTGAGTTTCTGCTCAGATCGGATTGTAAAAAGTTTCATCATAAATTTATACAGATAAAGTTTCTATTTAGGGTATGGCTGTGCTTGTGACTGGAGCATAAGAAATTCTAATGTGGCTCCTAACAAATGTGACGTGTGATAGCTATGTGAACAAAGAGCATTTGAAATATGCATTCTGGTGTTTTAAAGTACATTTTATCGACAAACAATCTAATTTATATATCTATGATCATGGTTTGGACCACATTCTAAATTCAGATTTTCAGTACTTAACTGGCAAATGTTTTATACAGATATTTCAAAATTCGATGATTATCTATAATTAGAAAAGAAATATGTCAAATTTTAAAACTTTACAACTCGATAGGCACAGTTTTTCCCAAAGATGACTGAAGATTACAAATGTTCCAATTATAATAAGCATAAGCGAAATTGAAGGACTGATTTCATTTTATGATTCAAGAGGTAATTGATTAATGAATGTCCTTGTTACACATATTCCTACATAGAAGAATATTAAATAGAGCAAGAATAAAAAGTACCAATCGTTTTTCCATGTTAGAAAAATGAATTTTATTACTCTCTTTATTCCTTGCTGTATTTTCTAATAGAAGATTAATAGATAAATACTTATTGGATAACAAGGGTATTGTATATGTCCTTTTACTCCCTGAAAAGAAAAATGTATTCTTCGGAGACGTGTAATGATTTATTACAGGAATGCAACTAATTTAATTGAAACGATTTACTTTTAATCATGTGTTACATGGAATATTTTTACTTGTACACGGGTTTCGAAGTAGATTATTCTGATGTAATTGTAGTAATGGGATATTAATTTAAAGATAATATAGATGGACAATATAAAATACATTGATAGTTTAAAATAGCAGTGTACATTATTTTATAGGAAAATATATTAAAAATTATTACCAAAGTGGAATTATTTATAATACCTGCCTTACACCTTAGATCAGAAATGATATTTTATTATACGAGCTTTAGCGAATTTTATATTAACACAAGTTACAATCTGTTTATAACTACTTCATGCCTTATACAAATGATTTTAACACATTAAACAATTGCACACTGAACATATATTTCATTCCCACCTTTGAATTCACCTTTCATCGGCAAATTTATATTTCCTGTAGATGAAAAAATGAAAGAAGTAAATGACAGAATAATGAAGTCAGTAATTGTAAGTGTTATTTAAGTACATACCTTTTTCGTATTATTTAAAAACATTCTTAACACTCGACATATGGTATAAAGGAATCATCAATATAATTAAGACATAATTCATAGATTACAGAATAAGATAATGTATTTCAGAAATTAAATCAATAAATTTACTAATTATTTATTACAAGTCTCGTATAATTTTCAATGTCCTTTGTTAATAGTTTCAATCCAGTTCCTGCCAGATTTTACTCAACTCCTAACACGTTCAATGTACCCATGTGTAAAACATATTTGTATTTTATAATTCGGGCTTCGTTCACATATTTATCGAGATCCCAAATTTATGTGAAAGTCTGATGTTGAACCAATTTTTGAAAATAGCCATTATCAATATTCATCAGTTCTTTGTACGTTCCTGTCTCTGCTACCTGACCTTTGTTTATAACTACAATCTTATCAGCATTTTTAATCGTACTAAGTCTATGTGCTATTGTTAATACAGTTCGCCCTTTGATAGCATTTTTTAAAGCTTCTTGTACATAATGTTCACTTTCAGCGTCTAATGCACTTGTTGCTTCGTCCAGAATTAGTATTTTTGGTTGCTAAATGGAAAATTATTTGAACATCGAATTTAAATCATACTAATAATCAGTAGACTGTAGATTTTATGCATTTATGAGAAAAGTGTATAGGAGAAATTTAAAACAGTAGAATGATTAAAAAGATTGGAAGACATTGATATGTAATCTTCAACTTTTATAAATTGTTAAAGAAAGAAACAAATTCCTGAGTAGCTTTAGTGTCTTGCAATTGTTGCAGACAATTTTTATTTTGTATAAAGATCTGCAGTCTAATAATCAATAATATCAATAAATCAGTTTTACCTTCAACAGTGCTCTAGCAATAGCAACTCTTTGTCTTTGTCCACCGCTGAGTGTAGCACCTTTTTCTCCGATTGTTGTATCTAAACCATCTACCATATCTTTCGTAAATTGTAGAACGTACGCATCTCTTGCAGCATCTTCTACTTTCGATTCGTAATTCGTTGAATCTTCTACTCCGTACAATATATTCTCTCTTATTGTACCACTAAATAGGATTGGCTCCTGGGAAACAATACTCATTTGTGACTTCACCCACATGGGATCGAGAGATCTGAGATCATGACCATCTAAAAGTATACATCCCGAGTCTGGGTCGTAAAGCCTCAATAAAAGCGAAGCTATCGTAGATTTCCCAGAACCCGAAGAACCGACAACAGCTACTACTGTAGATTTCTGAATCGTTAAATTGAAATTGTTTAAAACACATTCGTTCTTTCTTGTAGGATAAGCGAAATTAAGATTTCGGAAATCAATATCACCTGACAAATTCCTCTCTAAGATTTTACCACCTTGAATAGGTATTTCTGGCTGTCTTTGTATCAATTCAGAGATACGTGTATTCGCACCTAGTGCTTTATTTAATTCAACGTAAAATGAGGATAATCCATTCAATGATATTCCTACATACGCAGTGTACAATAAAAAAGAACTTAAGCTTCCAACTGTAATAGTAGAATTGGAGATCATAACTCCGCTGTAATACAACACAGAAAGAATGATCGCATTTCCAGTGAAACCAGTCAATCCAAAAAATATTCCTCTGAGCAAGCTTTCTTTATAACATACTCTGAGTATATTTTCTAATTGGGAATTGTAACGTTTAATTTCAGACGTCTCTTTAGCAAAACATTTGACTGTCCTTATGTTGGAAATTTTTTCCTCTGTTATTGTGTTCAATGTGGCCACATTATTTTGTATATCTTTAGAAATGTTTTTTAAATGACGGCCATAAATTATGGCTACACCAGCAATCGGTGGTACTATGCTTAAACCAATGCCAGCCAATGTAGGCGAAACATAGAACATCATAGACATTCCACTAATAGTCATTATGGCAGAACGTAGTCCATTTGATATGTTAGTAGTTAAAGCATAGCTAACGAGTTGGGTGTCTCCTAAAATAAACAGATTGATGATAAGTCAATGTTTTATTAATTCTCTCGTTTTAGAAATCAAAAGAACCTACCGGATAATCTGCCAACTAGCTCTCCTGTACTACGCTTATCGAACATTGCTGTTTCTTGACGTAATATTGCACTGTACAATTCTCTTTTTAAAGATTGAGCGACTCTATGCCCTGTTGTAGACATCAGATACACTCTAATAAAGTTACATATACCTCCGAGAACAAATACTCCGAATAGAACGATACATAATTGATTCAGATTTTTCCTCATGCCCTCTTTGTCTTTAGTGTAGATTATATCAATTAGTTTTCCTAAGCAGAACGGTACTGCCATTGTGACAGCAGATGAGACTAGTAAAAATGTAATGGCACCAACCAATCTCCATTTCTCAGGTGCAGCTAACATCATCAGACTTCTGAGTTCCGACACTTTCTTTGGTTTCACCGTGATACGACCGGTCGATTTTGCAACGTTTATTTGCACGGTGTTGCTGTGATATCTTAACGTGGAAAATATACATGTTTTCCCCTTAATTCGATTCGACGGCGTTAAAGACGTGTAAAATAGCTGTCTGTGTTTAATCGTCGGACTACGATATTCTAAACGCTGGCAAAGAATACTTTTCATAAACAACCTCCTAAGCAGAATCATCTCTAACACTAACACAAAAGAAGTAATTCTCAAAATGAAAAGTCATTACAGGGGGTATACATAGTATTTCATCATCAACTCGAAGAGGTTGTCGGCCTAACCTCGCACGCGGAAGTTAAACCTCTCTGGCCTATCTTATGTAGAAGGGAGCTGTAACTGAAATGCATATTCATACGCATCCGATAGCCTTTGCAAATAATTATTAATTATTCGTTCTATCATCATAGTTGTGTAATTTTGTTGTTAACTGCATGAAAATCGATTCTTTTCAAGGTACGTACAGCAAGTTCTAATGGCGGAAATATTTGAATAGAAATTTTACAGTTTAAGTAGAACTTCTAATTCTTTGTCGTCTCATCTATTTGAATGATACGGCTGCAAGGAATAGAGTATTTATTTAATTTCTTCGTCTATGGGATTTTTCTAAATCAATATTATGCGTGTTATGAATTGTTTATTATGGCGTGTTTACATTTGGAAATATTTGTGGCACCATCTACGGCAAAGAGCCCAATCTTCTAGACGTTTCACAAGGCCGTCGCTAGGTGGTGCATAATGGTAGTGTACATTTGCTAGTAACTTTAGCTTTTCTCCGCAAATGGCGCTGCCGACATTTTAAACACGTTGCGTACAAAACAGCAGAAAGTAAAGTAAACTAAAGCAAACAGAAAGTAAATTATTTTAGAAAACTTATTAGTTACTTTAAATAAGTCCGATGGAATTTTTTTATTTTGTTTATTTGGATACATAAACTACTTATTCGTAATGACCTTGAATTTAATCAAGTTTTAAATGCTTGCGAAATGCAAATTCGAAGGACATAAAAGAAATCTCCATTGATACAAATGTTCCATCATTCACATATTTAATATTCAATAATCGTAGACACATATTGCACATTATTTACGCGATCATAAATCTTTTAAATTATTTTGATATTTGTTTCTACAGCCGTTTTGTTGGCCAAGTTGCTTGCCGCGAATATTTTTTAATCCATATACGGCTACAAACTATCAGTTCGCAGATGTATGCAATTTTTTCCATCGAAAATACGAGCGATGATACAAATATTTTAATCGAGAGTAACACAATTAGAACATTTGAATTTTCGCACGTAAATATTGTTTATTCATCGCGGTTCAAATTCCAGCGAGTAGATAAATATTTTTATAGATAAGAAACACTATATTCTCTTTGATGCCCAACGAAAATGATCAAATGATGTAATTGTTCTTAGATACGTATTGATCGTTGTTACACAATTTACCGTCCTTTGTAAAATACAGGAGCCGAAGAAATTTAGAGAATTTGTGAATATTTCGTTCGTGCGATAAACCTGCTATGATAAACTGTCGAAAATAACTGTATGTATAGAAAAATCCCGATAACGCATCCGTAATTAAATTTCATGGTCACGAAGATAATAGATAAAGATTTTCTGATCGTACGACATCGAAGCTCTCGAAAACAGCGGAAAGGAAAAAGTAGGATTTGCTAAGGCTGCCATGTTTTCGCCCCACCGTTTCATTCGCACGAATCTGCATTTCATAAGGAGTGCAGCGAGCATTGAAACGGCTAGTAACAGTGCTACATTCTCGCGAATATTATCGTTAAAAGTTCGGCTGACTCACGATCAGACGGCACACTCATTCGTTAGAACGTTTAGTGCTTCATCCGTAACAATGGCTAAAATAAAGGTGAGCAGTTGGCTAAATGTTATGTCACTGACGTTTGTGAATCTATTTATATATATCTGCATACATATATATGTATATATACATGTATATAATATATATGTATTGGCTGTAAATTTCAATTTCAGTCGAAAGATGAATTGTTTCGACTTTTTCATAAGACAAAATTTCGTATTTTAAGTATTTTCCGTAATTTTTATCATTTTTTTCCATGTTTCCATTATGACATATTTTAGGCTGGACCTGTCGTCGATATACTGGGAGATGAAATGACTCGAATTATTTGGGATTCTATCAAAGAAAAGCTGATATTACCATATTTAGACATTGAATTACATACTTACGACTTAGGCATAGAGAATCGAGATAAAACCGAAGACAAAGTTACCATAGATTGCGCAGAAGCTATTAAGAAGTACAATGTAGGAATCAAGTGTGCTACTATTACGCCCGACGAAAAAAGAGTGGAAGAATTCAATTTGAAACAAATGTGGAAAAGTCCTAATGGTACTATTAGAAATATTTTGGGTGGCACAGTTTTCCGTGAGGCCATAATCTGTAAAAACATTCCTCGCTTGGTAACTGGTTGGAATAAACCAATTATTATTGGTAGGCATGCCCACGCTGATCAGTACAAAGCAACTGATTTCGTAGTACCTGGTCCAGGCAAACTTGAAATCACATGGACTGGGAACAACGGAATAAAAATTCAGCACACAGTACATTCTTTCAAGGGACCTGGAATCGCCCAAGCTCAGTATAATACAGATGAGAGCATTTATGCTTTCGCTCACAGCTCTTTCCAATATGCTCTTTCTAGAGACTATCCTTTGTATCTTTCTACAAAGAATACAATTCTTAAGAAGTACGATGGTAGATTCAAAGACATCTTCCAGGAAATATATGACAAAGAATACAAAGCGCAATTTGAGGCTAAGAAGATTTGGTACGAACATCGTTTAATCGATGATATGGTAGCGTATGCGATGAAGTCGGAGGGTGGTTTTGTATGGTCTTGCAAGAATTACGACGGAGACGTTCAGTCCGATTCTGTGGCACAGGGATACGGATCCTTGGGTCTAATGACTTCGGTTCTAATTTGCCCGGATGGTCGTACGGTGGAAGCCGAAGCTGCCCATGGTACAGTTACCAGACATTATCGTCAGTACCAACTAGGCAAAGAGACCTCGACTAACCCGATTGCATCGATCTTCGCATGGACGAGAGGTTTGCTTCACCGTGCGAAATTGGACAGCAACGAACCTTTAAAGAAATACGCAGAAACCTTAGAGGCAGTCTGCATTAATACCATCGAGTCAGGTTTTATGACCAAGGATCTTGCGATTTGTATTAAAGGCATGAACAATGTTACTAAATCTGATTATTTGGAAACATTCGAATTTATGGACAAGTTAGCTGACAACTTGAAGAAACAGCTCAAATGACTAAAAGGCGGTTCTTTTGAAATACAGTCAAAGTATTAAAGATATATAAAAGAAACAACACATATTGTTGGTTGAGGGAAAAGAGCAAATTTGTGCAAACAAATCTAACAATATCTAAATTAAATATGGAATAGTAATATGTATGTATACGTATAATGTCAAGATTAATATATTAAAAATTAGCATTGGAAATTTATATTTGAAGAATATATACTTTTTTACATTGTCTACATTTGTATTTTTTGTTATTCTTTCGTTATCTATAATTAAATAATTGTAAATGAAATCAAATATATAATTGTATATATTTTTTTAATCCACATTATACAGAATAATACCCTGTCAGTTATTCCCCTTATGTTAACCAAAAGATAACTATAATTATTAAGAGCCGCACGATGAACCGTGGATTCTATAATTATAACTTTTTAAAAATGAAAAATGATTACGGACACATTCTGTAAAACAAAATAATGAATCGATTGTATATCTTATTTTTAATAATTATTATTACTTAAAATTATCTTGTAATTTTATGCCAAAATTTAAAATAAAAATAGTACTTCGGGCTTGACAAAATAATGAATGAATTTATATAAAAAATTTATACAAAAAACAGATATTTGTTTAACGCTCGGTCGATATCAAAAGATTGCAGAGGCGTAAAGCTAAATATATTCTATCGAGTTATTTTATCTTATCATCAGAAGGCATTAAAAAAAGCAAACATAGATCATATTATTTTTATGTTAACATAATAAATACAAGTTATCCTTAGCACAAGATTCGCGGCAATAAATATTTTTATAACAGTCGAATAATATGAATAACCGCAACATTTATTATTCTTAGGTTAATTGTTTGGCGTAAAACAAATAAATAATATTTCGGTCCTAAAGCAATTTAATTTCATTAGAGTAATGAATTACTGTTGTCGTAAGAAACTGAGAGAAATGTATATCTTGGACACCTAAATAATATTCTATTTTTCTTTCAAAGATTTCCATACAGATATATGCATACTACCATGACTTTACATGTTTGTATGTTTTGCCACGTGTCTTGTAGAGAATTGTTACACGTTATTTTATCACAGTAAAAACGATATATCTACAAAACTTTTCGGTAACTGTTTTTATGTTATTTATTTAATCCTCTTTAAACATTATACATAAGTGGATGAACTACTTTGGTACCTGGGCAGCTTCTATGGCCGTACACGTGTAATTTATCGGCAAACGCCTACGCCAATACGATTAGTGAATGAAATACTTTCTACTTTTACAACGAGAATACCTAATTCGAGAAAATATTTTTACTCGAAAAAAACCATAAATGTAGAACAAATAAATGAATAATCTGTTAATATTACAACGTCTATTACGGAAGCCGTAGGTCAAAAGAAGAGTAAACTAAATATCTCGTTTAAACCACGACCACAAAACATCATGTAAAATAATATCTCTATGAAACAGAAACATTCGTTGACAATTTCAATTCGGATATACCAGGTTGATCGACAGTTTTTCTGTTGACAGAAAATGTTATGAAAGGACGCTCGTCATCTTAGCGAAATAAAATGAAAGAATATTTACAAATAGTTATAGACGAGAAAAATCGACAAGAATAAATTAAATAAACCTAGGATAAATATTTCGTGAAATTTTTTATTCTTAGTAAGCTGACTATCATCGTCAACGTCGACAGCAGCAAGGAGACCTCGATTATTGAAACCATTTATCAGTGCAGTGTATACTATACGAATGATTAGACACAGTTGTTTGCAGTCGCGAATGTTTTATTTATTTAGGTTTCACGTTTCCGTTTGTAGAAAGGAAAAAAAAGATCGTAAAAATATTCAATCGTAAATGCATCGGATGTGTAGCGTGTATATATAATAGTTATAGTCGATAAATATTTTGTCAGGCTCAGCTCCTGCTGGTTCGAGCCCGAGCCCGAGGGCTGCAGGATGAGACCAGGCGGAGGAAGTGGGGGCGTACGAGGACACTGTGCGTGGTTACCACAATCAGAAACCGAATTGGAATTGCAGATGGCGCCCGACCTGCGCCACTTCGGCCTCGCCGTCGTTCCTGTCCGAGTTGGTTAAAGAGGAGGGAGGGGCTACTGGTACGCACGGTCTCATCGTAGTCTTTGTACGATTCATCCTCCGGTCCGTCGGCTACTGTTAAAACGCCGACGACGACGAAGAGGTGTTTCCGACGATATAAAGTACGGTATCGAGAAAATAATAAGAGGAATACGAGCGGGAGCGAGGCCCTCGCGGTCGCGGTGGCTCGGAAGGAGAACCAGAGCGATATAGGAGAGAGAGAAAGAAGAAGGGAGGGAGCTCGAGGGTCCAACCAGCGTATCCGATTTTCTCGGGCGTCGAAATCGTAGGACGTCGCGATGGTAAATCCGGCGACCGTTTCTCTCGTTTGGCTCTGCGGACCGTTCGGAATTTATCAATCTGCCGTACCTATTCCCAACGGTCGTACAATCCGGAAGATAACCTACTACTGCAACTGAATAAACTACTTCGCTCGAGGTTTGTTTTCTATCAGCGAATCCGAGATTGAATTCTCTCCTCCCCGTTTCTGTTGGCTCGCGCGCGAGACACGCACACAACGCGAGACTCGCGCTACTTTGTATGGCCCGTCCCTGTCGGAGAGCAGCGGTCGTCGTTCGACCATAAACCGGAAATCGCTCGGAGAAACGGAAATCGTGCACGCGTCTCGGGAAACTGGATCTTCTTCTTCTTTCTCTGTTGCTTGCGTATACCTTGCCACCGCCGGAACCGAGCCTTTTTCTATCGTACAGACCGCTCGGAGCAGATTACACGGTTTATCGAATACCGCCGCTACGCTTTAGAGTAGATCGTCGCGCGGATCAACGACGAGAAATCTATGCGCATGAAAAAAATGATTAATGTACCAACGACACCCTGACTCCGCTGCGATCGGCCGTCGTATCATGTGAACCGGATGTCGGGAGTAGGAAAACCAGGCCAGACCGTTCAACGAAGTTTTACTCGCAGCGACTGGTCGTTGCTCCGATAAGAGGAACCAAATTGCTTTCCTTCTGACTGACTGCAGTTGACGCTGATAGAGCGAACACGGAGTAACGTTATCGTAAATGAAGTATCGAAATGTAGGCTTTTTTCGAATTACCGGGAATGTTTATTTTCAATGTTTCGATTGAGATCCGTTTCGTCGATATGATCGGCCAGCAGGCGATCTTACGAACACGCGAGTACTAGTTTCCAGTGATCGATGTTGCTGCACGTATCGACATAAAGTGTAGGTATCCGCGACTCGGCTGAGGAACATTCGAATAAAATATAATTTTCTCGTTATCGATATTCCGACGTGCAAGTATTTTCTCGGAGGGCGAACGTTCCTTTGCGGGAGAATATCTTTCGTGTCTTCTTCGTCAGCAGAGTTTCATTGGGAAGGAAAAGAAAAATGGCGGCGTGTAGCGTGTAGATCGCGCGACCACCGAGCAGTGCTCCGTACTCCGTACTCGTGTATTTCCGTAACGTGCACCAAGGGGGTCCTCCGTCACGGTTCGATAGGCCAGTTGAATTCGAGGAAATGCTCCCTTAAAAACGAATGTCGGACATCGAGAATCCGACGAATTTTAAATCGCGGGTGGAAAATCGTTTTTAAAGGCACATACACGTGAACAGGAGAGAGAGAGAGAAAGAGAGTGAGAGAGATAGAACGAGCGAGGGGGAAGGAAGAGAGAGGGAGATGTGCGTACGCGATCGTAGACCGTAGGCCAGCGGCTCGTCACGTTAATGTCATCGGGAAAGAGAAAACGGTGTAGACCGATGGAGAAGTGAATGTCGTTCTCCTTTTTTTTACCCTGCCGCGAGATACTCGGGCCCTGGGAGGAGACTGAGGGGAATTAAAAGAGTATTCCCGATGCGCGACAGGAACACGGGAGGACGTACGTGGGATAGAACGAGCCTCGTCCAAGATGTCAGGAAGGCTGCCCCGTCTGCGAGCACTTCGTCCGCGACCTCAGCAATCCAAGGAAAAAGAAGGTAACCTTAAAGAAGATCTTAAGGAAACCGAGATGAAGGAGCAACAGTCGCGAACCTCCGCCGAGGAGCTTTCGTTCGAAGACAAAGACGACGATTCCGCGAAGGACAGTTTAAAGGGCGAGCAAGACGATCTCGTCGACTGTACCGGGTCCTCGCAGAGCTACGAATGTAAAACCTGCAAACCTCCGAAGCCTCTTCCGATTCTTAAGGCTTACCTCGACCATCTGAAAAAGGAGCACAAGCCAAAGGTATATATTGTTGTCGTTCTTATCGTTCTGAACGGGGGGATGTCGAATCGGTAATGGAGATTAATTGCTCTTTCTCGCTTCCACAAATAGAAGTGTAATGTAACGATATTTCGTCCTAAATAATCATAAAATAGAATTATTTTGAAATTATACTTTATTTAGAAAAATTTCATTTTGATATATAAATAATTTAATAGGTCCTTTTATTGTTTTAAAATTAACAAGGGCATCTTTCATCATTTAAGAGATTGAAGTGTAACAGCAATTTAGGTTGAGTTAGTGTCAACCTTACAAGGAGCATAATGGTTTCCAGGGGAAATTTGCACGCGATGCTGGATATCGATGTTCGATGTGTCCGTATGTTGCATTAAATTCGAGAGACCTCGAAACCCACCAAAGAGTGCATCATTTAAAAAGGAGATTCTTTCGATGTTCCAAATGCTCCTATGTAACGCATGTACGTGCTCGTTACACAAAACACGTCAAGTATCATTCCATGCCAATGATCAAGTGCGACGCCTGTGATTTTCGTACGCCGTACAAGGTTAATGTGACTTCCATAGAATGTGGTAGACCATTTGTTTCTGAGAAAAAGCGATAACAGCAAACACTTTTTTATAGTGGAATTTGGACAGGCACACTAGGAACCATGGCGGGGGGGGAGCTTTTCAGTGTCGTGCTTGCAATTTCACAGCTGACATCAGGCAAAGCTTGACGGTGCACGAGACCAATCATCACGAGCCACCCGTAGGACAGACAAATCGCAAATCTAATGCACCTTTTGAGCGTAAGCCGAGAAATAGTCCTAAGCGTTACAATCAGGTACGCTATTGTAGTTGACAAATATTATTGATACATTTTAGATGCATTCGAAATCTACATGGTTTATGGTTTTAGGTGGGCGCGAGCGATTTCCGGGATACGCTTCACATATCCGGAAGCACAACCGTGTCCCTCAGCCCTGGCGACTCGTTCATGTCCGATCAATCGATGAATTCCATGGAAGATAAAAGAAGTGCAATAGCGAATGCAGAATGCATAGCATTGAAATGCGAGGAGAAGGGCTGCCAGTTCATTACCGCATGGGACTCTGAAATGCAGAGACACCTGGCAGAGTGTCATGCGCCGGTTACACCGAACAAGTCTCGAAAACCATTGCCAATGTTGATTCCCTTGAGTCCGGCTAAATCCAATAATACTGCCAGTGGATCCTCCACAACACTGTTAAAAGTTCCACGTGTAAGAGTGCGGCCGGAACTAGCTCAAATTGCCAGAGACACGGAACTGGCTAGGTTGTATGGGAATAAAGAAGTTAGTCATTTTGTTTTCTACTGTTACGCGCGATCGTTGATTCGTTTTTATGGATTTGGTTTGTTAGTGATTCGAGTGTACTTTCTTCAGGTCAACAACTTAAAGAAGGATGCGAATAACGCGGCAGATTTGTTTGAAAAAAAAAATGCGTCCTTCTTTGATAAGCTAAAGGAAAAGCTTACTACGTCGGCGTCGATAAATAATGGAGTGGCGGAGGTAGCAGTAAGTACCACGAACGATTTGAAATGCTGGTGTACATTTAAAGCTAGTAGCATGGAGGAGCTGGATTGTCACAAACAAACACACCACACTGCTCTCAGCGTATCTGTGGGCACGACGCGTTGCCCAAAGTGCAGAAGACGTTGCAAAAACTCGACTGATCTACAAACGCATATGCAGTGTTGTCGCTTGGCGAGCAACAATTCGTCCATAGACAGTAGCTTAGAAAAATTATCGAATTGTTCAGAACTACGTGTGACCTCGTATCGCGGTGAATATGCATTCCCAGCGCAAACGGATTGGGACGTAAATCTCAGTGGACTCAATTCTTCTGGATCATCGGTATGATGTTTCTATAGAAATAATCTATCTATATACAATACATACTTTATCTAACCGCGTGCACATGGAATAATGAAATGAACACACGCACACGAATGAATAGACGAATTGCAATACGAGAGTCAACAGATCTGACTATGTACATAACATATAATATATATACATATATCTTATACACACGTTAAACTTCTTTATATGAAGTATTTTTATTGCAAGCACCCTGTATGGCTAATTACAATGCAGAGTGCCTGAACTGGTTTTATCATCCGAAATATTTTCTTTATCTTCGTTGTTTCAATAGTGTTCTCATCGCATTTGATCTTATTGGAACATTCGAGATACAGGAAATAATTCAGGATGACAAAGTTGAAACATACTTGTACTCCATACTTAGAACGCATACCAGCTTGAAGTCACGATCAATTATTTTAAGTATGCGATGCTATTACAGTAAATTGTTGTTAATGTTTGTATTCGATATCTTTTTTTTTGTTCCTCTTCGTTTACGTTTTTGTACATACATCTTTTTATTATTAAGAATGTGCTTTCAATGTTTCCCTTATGGCGATCAAGACCGTAGCCAATTGTGTTTCGAGAGCGGTTTAACAGTTTATTTTGATAAAGGCAGTAAAATCTTTTGTCAGGTTGAAGGCACCTCAGCGCATCCAAGTGGCCGACGGGTATTCAAATGCCCGCATTGTCCATTTTGGGCATCCACCGCAAGTCGCTTTCACGTTCATATAGTCGGTCATTTAAATCGGAAGCCATTCGAGTGTTCCCTGTGCGCGTACCGCTCTAACTGGCGGTGGGACATCACAAAACATATTAAACTTAAAGCAGCTAAAGATCCAGTTCATATGACTGCCAGGGTACTTATGACGGATGAAACCGGTCGACGGAATTATTCCAAGTATAACAAGTATCTTGCACAGGTGAAAGCACTAATTTCACTTACATTAAGCCGAGCTAGTCCATATTAGTTGTTAGCGAACCAGTGCTTGTCGTCTCATTTTTTTCTAGGCGCACTGATCTTGCTCGTTTATTTTTGTTTCATCTACAACCTACGACAAGCACCAGTGATGATCCTTTAAAACTGTTCTATCTGTAGAACATGGAAAAAATATATACATGTGTATATATATATATATAATATATAAATATTATATTTTATATATATATATAAAATTGATTTTTATCGAAGCGCTTGGACACTTGATTGGTGTTATGATTTCATATTTTTATTGAAATTACAAGCATATTCTTAGTAATTGAAACCGACACGATAAATAAAGAATAATTGTCTAATTCTCTTGATGCTTCGAAAGTGACTTTCAGTTTTTCCAAAGAAAATTCTCAGTGTGCCGATTAGATTTTCTACCGAGTTAGCAAATTGCTGAGTCCATTTCCCGTCGCGCAACAGCTACATTTCGCGCGTACATGATCAAAACGATTCCATATCAAATGTAATCCGTTTCTGTCCTTCCTTAGGTGGAGCAACAATCATGGGACGAGCAAAATATGGAGGAGCGTAGCGTGGAAGAGACTAATTCCGATGAGCCACCGACTAAGTTGTTGATTATGAACAGCAACGAGTATTTGCAATCTCCGGAATATAGTTCCACTCCGGTCTCAATTGTGTCCACAAGCGAAGGAAGTAATGTTAACACTATCAATATTGGCCTAAGACCACCGCCTCCGCTAAAAGCTGCTGCTCGAAATCGTGGTCAATCCTTGCTAAAAAATAACTTGATCTCGCCACACGGACAGAGTGGATCTACTTCCGCTACGCTCTCCTCAGACAATAAACGTACCATGTGGAAATGTAAACGTTGCAACTTCAGACATTCGAACAGAGAGACCGTATCTTCGCATGTCAAGTCCCACAATGAATCGGAGCAACGCAACGAAGACGAAAAAGTAAACATCGTTCGTTGCTTAGTTCATGGACCAACATGCCTACTATCCTTGGCGGAAATATTCGATTAAAATCCCGAGTACATACGCATTAGGCAAATACAGCAAAATACATTTGATAATACGATCGGTTCTCAAGACTGATCTGGTTCGGAAGACCTTCCGTCAAAGTAAAATTATCAATGCTCTGTCTATTTGATCGAATGCTTTCTGTCAAGAATTGTTACTGTACTTTAACACGAATTATACATCTCTATAGAATCCATTCGGTTGCGGAGATTGCCCATTTTCCGCGCCAGATGCTGCAACTTTGTCCATACATAGAGTCCATCATCGCCCTAACTTAGAAGCCATTTTCAAATGCTATCTGTGCCCCTATTACGTCAGCACGAAAGCGTATGTATGAAAGTTAGCTCTATGAAAGTTAACCCTATGCTCTTCAAGAAAGAGAGAAAAAAGATGTTTGATCGTTGCAGGGAACTTTTGGATCATGTTAGACTCCATGGCGAGGAGCTTGCAGTCGTGCACCAACAGAGTACAGACTATAATTATTCGTCTGTTAAATACAAAGGGCAACAGACTAATTCCGATAACAGTAAGTTCGCTGTAACTTTTCGTATTGCCGAGCGTTGCTGATTCGTTGTTTTTCGTTTCAGGTACCAGTCGCATGAAACAGGAGAGGTCTATGGAGCAGGTGATCCACATAACCACGCAGAACAACGTGACCTGCATATCGAACGCCTCGAAGAACGCCAATGCACCGCCGCCATTGCTGTTGGATACGCGATCACTGCCAGACGCGCCGTTGGTCTGGGTGTCTAGACTAGACGGCACCCTCGCGAAGATGTTGAAATGTCGTCATTGTCCGTACGTGTCGTCTAGACGCGCGGAGGTCCGTGATCACGAGACCATGCACCTCGACACTCCCAGTCAAGGGCCGGTTATTGCTTGCACGGACTGTAGCTTTACCTGTACCCGTCGAGAAATCATGGTCGCCCACACGGAAATGCATTCCGGGTCGTTGGGCACGGTTCACTGTTTGGTGGACGACACTAGACCCGACTCTCAGCAACTGAGCGACCTGACCACGCTTCTTGGATTCACGCATACTCCCGCATTAGGTTCGGAGCCTGATCTGCGGGACTCCAGATTAGTGCATTGTTGCAGCAAATGCCCTGCACGGTTCCTCTACGAGAAAGAACTGAGAATCCATTTGCGATACCATTCCACGGAGTTAGCGTACTCGTGCCAATGGTGTTCTTACGCCGCTCGCCAGCCGGCTCATCTATTGGCTCATCAGAAGGCACACTCAACAGAGTATCAAGAGCGTACGAAGTACTTATTGTCTCTGTACGGTCACTCTCAACGATACCCACCTCCCAACACGGCTTGCGTCGAAGCAGGCGGCCAGGATTCGAGTCAGAGTTGCACGGTCGCGTGGATTGTCGTCGAGGTCTCCGAAACCTCGGGCAATGGCTTTAACAATCCGAATCAACAGAGGACCGGGAACCAAGTGTTCACCTGTGCCAAATGTCCCGCCCGTTACTTTAAGTTAGATGCTCTTGAGTACCACATGACACTGCACGGATCGAACAACAGATTCAAGTGCACCGAATGCGACTATTCCTCGAAGACTGCCCAGAATCTGGTGAAACACCAAGTGGTTCACCGACGACAAAACGAGACTGGCGAGATAGCCGCGAATCTGTCGCCGCCGCCTTCCGACCCTCAGTTTGGACTGTTCATGCGAGGCAACCCGAACTTCGTCTATCCTGGTTACCTGAGAAACGGAAGACTGAAAGAAAAACGATACAAATGCCACAAGTGTCCCTCCGCGTTCGAGAAGCGGGAGCAGTACAGGGTTCATTTGACGTTACATGGCGCGAAACAGAGATACCGTTGCGACACCTGCGACTATTCCGTCAAATACTACGCGAATTACATTCAGCATCTGAAAAAGCACCAAGCGAACGCGGAGGCTCAAGCCTCGCGCCGGCAATTCGAGGACGATACGATCACCATCGACAGCGACACCGTCTCCGACAACGTGGCGTCCGTGTCCCGTTCGGGGAAGACTCTCAAGTCGTCCTGCAGCTCGTCGGCCGCGGTGTCCTTGAATGGCACTGCGATGCTAAACTACGGCGGCATGCAAGCCTCTAACCAGGACAAACAGTCGTTGATACTGATGCAGAAAAAGGGTATGCTCGTGTCGCATAACGAGGAGACTGAGACGTTACGCTGCCAGAGCTGTCCCTTCTCGACTTGCGACAAAGATGCTATGGACTCCCATAAACGTCGCCACGGTATAGAACGAGTAACACCGTCCTGCCCCCATTGCGATTACAGACCGAGAAAAGATGAGAATATTGGCGAACATATTAGGCTCCACTTTACTAGACTTTACAAGCCTGAGTCCTATCTAATCATAGAGTTCTTAACGTTAACGATGAAGAAACCATCTAACAATGAAAAGGAGGAGAAACAGAAGTCGACGGAACTATTGTTTAAAGAATATCAAGACGGAAGATTCTTCCCCCTTAATGATACTAATTCGTTCGGTAACAGTTCGACCGGAAATAGTTGTAAGGAGAAAGTTTTAGTGGATCCCAATACCGGAGAGACGAAACATTTGACCGTTTAAAGGTCGATGCATACAGGAGAGGATACGCTGGGTTTCCGGACCCGGACGAATCTTTAGTCTCGTTTGATTACCCTGGTTTTGTATCTAACATCTCTACACAGGCCGTTCGTGCGGATTGTGCCAGGGGCCTGTATGCATCGACCTTAAGAGAACCGTTATAGGGAAACTATCATGTAATATACACATTCATATACACACATTTCTGTATATATACATACTTGAATGTCGTTATATGACGCATTTTAGGCGTTTATATACAATTTTTTTAGATCATTCATCCAATCATAGTAGAATCGTTTAAAAATATCGTTACAATTTGAATAGTAGGCCATACGTAGAGAAAGAAGAAAACTTGATTCGTTTGTAGTGCAGCTGTCTTAGTTTTTATTTAAGAAGTTTGCGTGAAAACAAGTGTGCAATTAATTTCGCCTCTCTCGCTATTGTAACATTTCTGTACAGACGAGATCCTCTGTTAATAATCTTAAGAGTCGAACGCCGCCATTGTGATTATAAGCGAACACGATCATAGTCACTATCTATCAAACACGTTTTGAGATTGAACGCATCGTAATTACCGGTACCACCTTGTTTTGTTCGGCTATCAGTTTCACCAGGTGTAATGCGTTATTGTAAATACAATAATTAAAACGATCAATCTTGTACGATATAATAATAAACAAGTGCTATTATAGATTGGTGGTCCTGTTCCGTATCGCCAGCCAGCTTCGTAGATTGTCCTTCAGTTTCTGTAATTCGATAAACTAATTCGAATTACATTTTAAGGTTTTAATTGTATTTTATCTATATTTTATTTGTATTCGTTAAAAAAAATATGACAATGAATGGACTGGACCGAAGTCGTCCATGGTGGTTTGAAACAGGTTCGCGTTGAACGTGTCAGCAGCGAAATCCCAAGGAGAGAACCCGGGGAGATCAATAAAATCCTTGTCGTGGAGTCGCGCATGACGGAATTTATTTTACGAATTTCTTAAGGTTATGAAAGGAACCCGTGTTAGAAAACAGTGTCACACTGAACGCGACAGGTAAACAACCGCGGTAGATTCACTTAAATGCGGAACGATGTTCGAGGGTGCCATAGCAGCGTTTTTGAACCGGCTCCTGGGCAAGTATGTTGAAGATTTGGATACCGAGCAATTTAACGTCGGCATTTTTTCCGGCGATACCTGTTTGACCGATCTTAAATTAAAACCCGAGGCTCTGGTAAGATTTTTCCTGTGTACCTTAAACGAAATCTCTATTTCGATTATCTTGAGAAAACCACAATGAAATATGTTCGAATGATTGTTTCCAGTACCAGCTTGGTCTACCCATCAGGGTAGAAGTAGGACTTATAGGAAAGATCGTTTTAAAGATTCCATGGTCTGGATTATTTTCTCAACCCATTATTCTCTGCATCGAGGTAGAAAATTTATTCTTTCTTTTTCTTATCAACTGTTAGCAGTTAGCAAATTGTATCCTTAACATTATAATTTGAACTTTCAAGGATGTGTACATAGTAGCCGTACCTGCTGCTCATGGTGCTTACGATGCTGAGATACAAAAAAAATTAATAAGGGCTGAAAAGAAAAAGATATTGGAAGATCTAAAGGATCATGAACCTCATAAAGCAGGTAGCTTATACAGTTAAATTCCATATTCAATGCAGCTGTTAATACGCTCAATTATTTTTAGAATTTTTCGACAACGTATTAATGTCGGTAACAAAAAACTTTCAAATTACTATCAACAATGTACATATTAGATACGAAGAGAAGTTAAACAATACTCTGTGCGCATGTGGTATCTGTATTCAAAGTATATCTGTGATGACCACAAACAGGTAATTGTTTCCTCAAGTAATTTCATTATATTATGAAACATTCGTTATTGTTATCAAATAAATTCTAGCAAATGGAAGCCTGGTGTTTGTGGAAACAATGTGAACACAGTTTATCAATTAGTAAGAGCAGAATCTCTAAGCATGTATATGGATCATGACACCGAGTCTTCTCTCACAGGCAACAGGTGTGACTGGGACATATCTGCTGTCCTAGAATGGAAAGATACAATGCATAGATCTCTGCAAACTTTTGGTGTTGGAAACAAGGAGTTTCAATTTCGTACGTTTTTTCTTATGCTTCATTCTCAGTCCTGCAATGACACGCTAGATGTGTCAGATCTTAGCAAAATTTCTTTTTGACAATTAAACTTTGCAAGCTTGAGCTATATATCTAAAAGAACTTTAGGAAATCTTGTTGACAAAAAAGTGTATCTTTGTAGGGTTCACTCCATACCAAAATAATTAATTGTTCAGAGGAATTAATATCATTTTGACCGTGTTTCAGTTCTGAAACCTTTCACGGCAAAAATAAAGGTAATTATACATAAAGGAAACGAGGCTCAAACATGTCGCATGTTAGTCGATATAGTGTTGCACGACGTTGCGATGCAAGTTACTGAACAGCAGTATATTACATTTTGTCATCTTTACGATTCGTTGGAACGCGCAATTATAAATAAGTATGTGATCTAAAATCTGCCTTGCTTCGAATATGAGTATGTCTTTATTTACTCTAATAATGTTGTAGACCTTATATAAAATATCGTCCAAACGAAGCTGTGCTAAAGAATCCGTCAGCTTGGTGGAAATATGCCTACAATTCGATTCTAGAATACAACGTGAGACCTTACACTTGGACGAGAATCATCGAACACAGGAAAAACTACAGGAAGTATAAAGAAACATGTCTGCAGAATTTACTGAGGCCGAACGATACAGAACTGAAATTAGATTTACAGAAGTACGAAGATTGTTTGACGATACTGAACATAGTAATCGCCAGAGAACATGCCAGACAAGAATTGCAAAATAAAACTATGGAAGAGATGTCTCATGACTTGAGTGGCATTCACTCGATACAAAGTAATACAGAGAACGCGTTTTCATCCTTGGAAGAGAAAGCTCTGAACGTTGAGAGTATCGACGTGCAAGAAACCAAAAAATTATCTCAGAATAATGTCAATAATGGATTAGAGAAAAAGATAAAGTTAGAAAAGCTACCCCAACCTATTGGTACAATTATATTTCTATACATTAATACACTAGGTATATTACGAACAGTAAGGATAATTTTTTATTGTAGATTATAAATTCAATTTCACTTTGGCGAATGCTTGTTTAAGCTTTCTCAACAACAGCGACAGAGAAATACTTGTTATAACTATGACACAGTTTCTGACGAGCATCGAGGTGCAACCGATCATGTCTGCTTTTAAAGTGTCTGCTCGAGCCGAGAGCTTCGTAGTGGAAGGTGTTTCTCCAGAAGGTGATCTGGTGCCTCTAATCACTGTAGACAACATTCTTACAGGTAATTTAATGTATTATCTATACAAGTTCAAATTCTATTTATGATATTGATAATTTTTTTGTTCAGACAACGTGTCGACTAACTTTCTGGCAATAGACTTCGAGAAGAATGGAGAAAATGTGGATCCAACTTTCGACATATCTTTAAAACTCGAGCCCGTTGAAGTTACTTATTACCATGTAAGTACAATGTGGTATATATCGTACAAACTACATGAAAACGTATGTATTTGTTGAAATTTTGTTTCAGCATGCAGCGATGGAAATTATACAATTCTTTAAATTAAACGACGCGCACATTCGAACCACGATTCTATGGATGTACAAACTCTACGAGTACATGAAAGGGAGCCTTCTGGTTTTAGCGGACAATATCGTTTCTCAAACCCTACGAATTAGTTTCAAAATTGACATTAAAGGACCGTACATCGTGTTTCCTGAACATGGATCCATACAGAAGTGCGTACAATATAAAACATTTTCTAAATGTAACATAATTGTCGTTTGAGCCTGTATGTAACATGAAGAGATTTTAGAGGTGGACACATTCTTGTTCTGGATTTTGGTAATGTGAGTGTGTCCAACGAACTTCAAGCGACCAACTTGCAGCTCGAGGACGCCACGCTCATGGAGCTGGAAGAATTGCTTTATGATAGAATACACTTTATATTCTCTGGTGCACAAGTATTGTTTTGCCACTCGGGTATGTTTCACTGTCCTCATAAACTTCGGTCGCAGCTCTTAACGTCCTTGTTATATGTTATAGGGGACGATTGGAGAACAGCTAGGAAAAGAAAAGACTCTGAGTGTCACTTTGTGCAAAAGATACAAGCGAACACGACTATCTCATATAGTATAAAACCGGAGTACCATCAACTACCCAGGTGTGTTTTTACAGTTCAAATCGAATCGCAATCAAACTTAGTGCAATGTTCAACTTCACAGAACCAAAGTGAACGTTTCGATTTCGAGCATCAAGTTCAACCTGTCGGAGAACAAGATACAAATGATCGTTCACTTTTTAAATCTATTGCTGTTGGCTTATCAGCAAAATTTTAAAAACTGTGATTTCAACTGGAAGCAGTACGGTATGAAAAAGAATCCCGATGCCATCGTTGTGACGATAAAACATTTGAAGACTGTTCAACGTAGCGTGTGCATGCTATCAATTGGAACGTTGCAGAACAAGTTCAATCACGTTACCAAAGAATTGCTGGCTAGTAATGTGCAGAAACAGAAACTCGATAGGTAACCAAGTAAGACTTAATACTAACTTCAAAAATACATGTTTTGATACTTCGTTGGCTGGCTATTTCTTAAGACAGTGACACGTAAACAGTCGATAAGAGATATTTTTGTCGACAGGAGTGTAGTGTCTTCAGAAATTAGCGAAGAAGATTTGGAACAATTATCTAAAACTATACATTTGTCTGGATTCGACGATAACGTGTCTCCATGCAACCATATCAAGTTGTTACTGAGATTTGCCATTGGAGAGGTATTTGCGCATGAAAATTTGCTCTAATTAATTATCGAGCTACGAATCTTCTAATAATGTGTTCAAATTCTTAGCTATCGTTCCACTTGGTAAGCCTCAATCACGGGAGAGAAGAACCCTATCTAAATCTGAGACTCCATGGATTGTACCTTGAGACTGCTCTAATGGTGTACGGTCCTGCCGTTCAGTTTGGAGTGGGCTCTATACTTTTGGTGGACAAAACTAATGCGGGCGTAACAGGATCTTACTTGGAGTTGATATCAACCGAAGAGCCGCACGAAGTTCTTGTCGTATCGTACCGTAAGGTACGGAACATTTCGAACTATCATTAAAATCATTATAATTCCTTTATTTATCGTTCTAAGAGCTTGTAATTCTTTAGGTAAAATCGAACTGCCCTGACTTCAAATCCCATTTCAAAAGCATCGAGCGATCGCTCGTTATAAATATTCTCAGTGTTCATATAAATCTTCACAGACCCGCGCTAATGAAACTTCGAAAATACTGGTTTGGTTTGATCAAGTAAGCATTTCTTAATAATCGTAAATTAAAAATAATTGAAATCCATCATTTTGCCGGCTTCCGTAAAGTATTAAGGGAGATTATGTTCAATACAAAACACCATTATTTTTAGCACACTCGAGGAGAATAATCTCATCAGTTTCGCGGAGAAAATATTTCGCACTATAGCGCAATGGAAAATAAAGAATAACGATCCACCCATTCCTCCAGGTACAGAGTAATGGGCTGCTGTAACGCTAAAAGATAAATACTGCCAACTTTGATGAATCTGCATACTTCCAGGTGCTATCAAGTTGAATTATTCTGCGAGACTCAGCGCGCTCGTTCTTCGATTCTGCGACAAAGATATGGATCTGTTAGAGATCCAAGTCCTCGGATTAGAGAACGACTGCATCTACAACGCCAACGAGAGGATGGTTTTGCGTGCACACTTGAGACACCTGTCCGTCGAAGACTTGCACGACGATACTTTGTATTCAAAAGTAATTTAGGATAAATTCTTCTCGATCGAAGTTTAAGTATATAATAAATTAAATGATATCGGCGCCAGGTTCGATCATTCATAGAAATAACAACAAATGTGCAATTATTTAATCATGTTTCTAACGTTTCGATCCCTATGTGGATCTTTTTCAAAGAATCATTTTTGCGTCTGAATTGTTATTTCTATGAATGACTGAACCTGGCGCCGGTATCATTTAATTTATTATATCAAAAGTAATTTCTACGATCTTCAATTGACGATTCTCGAATGATGAAAATCTTGCTTCGTGTATTAAAGTTAATTCGTTTTATTTTAAGCTTTTAACCACCGATGAGGATAGAGTGCTGGACTTGAAATATGTCAGACACATGCCGAGGCTTTACACATGTTCCGACATTGACACTAAGAAGGACGACGTGATGTCAGATGGAACTTTCAAGCTCTCCATTGGAAGAATGAACTGTGTGCTCGTTTCGAAAATATTGTACGATTTAAAGGTACAAACCTTCGACACGTATTCTTGGAAAGGTCCTGCGAGTACCGACAGTTACAAATTCGATTCGTTCCACAGTATTTTCTAGCGCCGTTCTTTTCAACCTACTGTATGCAATTTAAAAATTACTTGATCGATAAAGTTACAAACGGTATCAAAGAGTTTAAGAAGAGCGCTACGAAGCTGCATATTTTTATTGACATACAAGGCCCTATATTCCTTCTACCGCAAAGGAAAGATGTTCCCAGTCTTTTGGTATTAAACACAGGTTGTGCTCGCTAATAACAAGTAGTCAAGATTACTGATCGATTGCAATTATTAAGATATCTATTGCTCCAGGTGTTTTATCGGTGGAGAATTTTTTCAAAAAGGTCGATCAATCGACTGAGAATTCTAAAACCGATGGAAATCATCTGATAATCGACAACATTCTGGTGAAGTTGAAAAACCTGACTGTGTCCAGGGCGATCATGACGCTCAGTAGAGATTTAGAAATTCAAGTAAAATTTATTGTTGATTTATTGATTACGAGTGCGCTCCTTCGAACGGATAATGGTGGAAATTTTGATTTACAGGAGCCGATAGTAGAGCCGATACATATCCACTTTGATATTAAAAGAAAAACCGAATATCGCAGCGCGATGGAGTTTCAAACATATGGATTGTTCAACGTGCAAGGATCTATGGATTTTGTGTATATCAATCTAAGCCAAAGAGATCTTAAGTCCAGCATTCTAGTGTGGAAAGACAACATATCGAAGATCGTACTGTTTGAAGATATACACGAAAATGAAACGCACTCCAACGTAGAAGAGAAACTGACGAAGTCCAATCAGGACATGATGGTGCAGAAACTGGAAGATTTTCTCACTCACAACGAGAATACCGTGTGCGAGGTGAACGCGAAGCTAACTCTCGAGGGGCTGCAATTAAATTTATTCTTGGACTCTGAGGAGGTATAACTTTCACTAATTTTATTTTCTTTATCTTAAAATAAACAAGATCAAAGTTTTAATAGGACGGTAGGTCGAAAAAGATTTTAAAACTTGTTCTAAGCAGCTCTTCGTTCGCAGGTGTTGAGTTCACCGGTTCGCGACCTGAATCATGGTCTATGTAGGTTAACCTTCGGCGAGCTGATCAACACTTACGCGTTCTACAGCGACAAGGCCTTAAAGATGAAACTGTCTCTTCAAAGTTGCATTTTGCAAGATACCAGAAAGGATTCTCAGGCTATAAGAAAGTCTGTAAAGCATTCTACTATCTGCGCACGCGACGAACAGCAAACTATATTAATGTTGTTATTCTTTTTCCATTGAAGAATAATCCAAGCACCTGCAAGATTGATCGGAGCGCATCCAGAGTCCTGTATATCTGTGTCAATGTCGCCTATCGTTGACATCGCGTACACTTGTGCGCCTGCCGGCGAGAAGTGTCTCGACGCGCTCATCCAGGAGGTCAGAATGAACCTGTCCGTGCCATTCGTGATGCACTTGACACGGTACATCATGGATTCGATACCAGCCGACCAGGTCGAGGAAGGGATCATTAATCACGGATACGAGAGCAACAATCAAAGAACAGTAAGTAGAAATCGCGTTTCGAATCGATCCAATCGACCGATCATCGCAACTTCTTCGTGCCATCTAAGTATCTATTATGGCAACGACGTAATTATTGTCACGATGCGTGTTTCTTTTAAATCAAGAACAGGGACATTGCCAGCGCGGAGAGAGATAAATTAAAATACGCACAATATTTTAAGGAGGAGCCAGGTACTTGCGTTTGTAACGTCATGTTGCTTCGATTGCGGTTTTCTGTTTAGCTTGTTTTGCTCCCTCTCCGTATGTAACAAGCATCGGTTGGCAACAGTTTTAATGTTCACACGTTGACTACCTTATAGTTCGTACGCGAGACAAAATTTGTTGGTAGATAAAATGTTCGTTTAATTTTGTTACATATTTTGGGACTATGCTTCGATAGTCAACGTGTTGACCTGCCACGACTGCGCATGAATGTTTGTCGTTTATTTTTCATTCGTACATAATTGCAATAACAGCTGCTGTTTTACGTGTCTAGATGCCTCTGTGTCTATAAGAATACACAAACCGGAGATCTTGCTCTTCGGAGGTATGAAGACTGGCAACTCGCATGTGATCCTACTGCAGGCAGAGGTAACCATCGAGAGCAGCAGGCATAGCTGTTCGTCCTCGATCGTTTGCACCTTTACCGATGTTCGTGCAAAATCAAAGAAACAAGGAAATTATGCGAAACAGACTCCTTATTGGTTACTATGTCCCTGCGACATAGAGATCTGCAGGAAAGAAGAAGCGCCGGAATTCAATGCTGACTACACCATTACTGTTAACAACATCGACATCCACTTGTCTGCAGAAATTATTCACACGTTCATCGACGTGAGTACCAACAAACCGAGTAGTTCAAATCAATTGTGATGCATACGCACAAATGTGTTTTTTAGATACTGAACGAAGCAACGAGCTTTCTAGAAAGCATGCACATAAAAGCGGAAGAGAAGTTATTTCACCAGGATTTCAACGCGCACTTCAACTTGTGGACGCCGAAGAAAATATCGAATGTACCTTACAAGAAGACCATCGATGGTGAGAATCGAAATTTGATTGGATCTCTCCGACCAGATTGACAACGTTTTCTTTGGATGTTGCAGATGATTTAAATCTGCTGTGCGAATGCAGTGACAAAATAGTAACTGTCCACCTAAAGCCTCTGGTCATTTCCTTGTTGCTGGAGATCGAATACTCGACCGAGAGATTGCCAATTATCAAGATGGAGAACATAGTAACAGTCTCCATCAACGACTGGTTCAACAATTTCTCCTTAGAGTCCAGCATAAAGGTCCACGCGTTTTGCTACAACGCGGATTACAAGAGCTGGGAGCCACTGATCGATTTGTGCTCCGACGACGATATTAACTACAGACCATGGGAATTGATAATAAAGGTATTCTTCGTTCGGTTAAAGTCTGTTCTTCGCTGTTAGTAAACAGATGAATATTTCTTGTTGGCAGAAATATGAACACTCTTTACCCTGGCTTTACTATGTTACTCATAGATGCGTCACGGTGAAGCTTTCATGGTGAATTCGAATTGGACTGATCCGTATCAGCAGATAAAGCAAGACGCGTCGAAGATCAAGAAGAAAGGCTTGAAGAGCATCGACCAAGATTTTACGGACATGGTTTTTATAACTCCGGATTATTTGCCTGTACCAATCGGTAGTACACAATTTGAACTCGATGTTTTCTTTCGGCAAAACAGGATACGCGACTGAACTACATGACTACAAATATTTCAGACAATGTACTGTGTACACCGTACGAAGAAGATTCTGACACAGACGACGACGAGGGTCAGAAAAAGTTGATGAGAACGTCCATTTATTTATTTAACAGTGACAGCAGCGGCGAGGAGGACAGCGATAGCAGCGGCGAGGAGCATAGCGACAGCGATAACTTCAGCACGAACGAGGATGAAGGATTGGAATTGACACCGGAGTGCAACGTGGATTCTTGTGAGAAAATAGCATTCGATAGAATTGATACCATTATTTTGATAACAATGTTTAATTACAGTTGGCCCGATCGGTCGTGAGTCGATCAAATCCAACGACATGGCAATGTACATCACAGTCTCCACAGAGGAGAAACTAAATCTTATAGTCACCCCCAACTTAATTGCTGTCGCGGACGTTATTACGAATGCATTTCATCAGGCCAACAGTGGAATACCAATAGTACCTACCAGTATCAGGAAGCTGAATCTGCTCAACGCCATCGGTCACGAAAGTCGAATAGAGCTGCTAGCTGCGACAGATGTCAGTGCATTAGACATACGCCGAACGTCTCCTTTGAATGTAACTTGAACTTTATTTCTTTTCGTTGTAGGAAGATAACAAAACTGGTAGTCGCGTTATAGCGAGCCAAGAGTACCATAATATTGATTCACCAGCCAGTGTTCCAAGCAGTCCGGAACCAGAAGTTCAATCTGCACATGATAGTCCGCAATGGGCGGAGAACGATATGGAATTCACGGATCCTAATCCGACTGTGCAAAATCACTCGATGCCGATCAAGGAAATATTTCAAGACGATTCTTCCATCAGAATATACAAGACAATCACGGGGGAGGTGTTACGTGTTATTTTTCAAGGTATTGATTGTTTCTTGTAGAATTGCACCCACGGGAATGTAACGGGAGCATCGGGTTTCACGGGCTCTTTGTTGGATTTAGGATTCGAAGACGTGCTCGTCTATTGTCCAATGCGACAAGGCTGCAATTTGGTCCCACTGCGACCGATCAGACACGACGTCCGCTATCATTTGGTCATCGATGCTACGATAGATAATTATTTGCATCGTACGATCACCGTGCGATCACCGTTGCAGGTAAACTATTCAGTATCCATTTTATTCCAAGTGATATAGTATTTATTGACACTAAATATTTTAATTGCAGTTTCGAAACGAAACTTCTTATACGCTGGGTCTATACTATAAAAAATCACTGTTGGACAAACTGGGACTATCTTGTATAGGCGTGCCAACAAACCCATTCGACGACAATATTAGAATGACAATCATCGAACCTGATTCCACTTACAATATTCCTTTGTACATAGCTTATCATTTCCCTATACATATACTACCCGCTTATTTAGAGTAAGTTGAAATCCAGGTGGAGCATATAACAGTAACGAATGTTCCAAACGGTGCACGAAATAAATGTTTGTTGCAGAAAATACCATGTCAGCGAAGAAGGAATTTATTGGAAAGAACTGAGCGCGTCGCTGAACGTGGCGAAAGACATTTGCTGTAAAATGAAGGAGGACGAGAATCAGTCTGTGTTTTGTGTCAAGGTTTCCTGTAACGAGGTTCCATTAACCACGAGACCAAGCTGTCAAGTACCGAGTTACTTGATTAGCATCCACTCGCCTCTCATTTTCAATAATCAGTTACCGTTCGTTGTAGACGTCCACATACCCTCTATCAACTATGAAGTGAAAATTGAACCCGGAGAGAAGATCAATATGCATTCCTTGAACTGCAACAATGACATAGTATTTGTGTTCAAGGTGACTGTCGTTAATTCACACCAAACTAGTATTAATTTAGAGATGTGCGAGAACCCGAAAGTGTTGAATATTCTCGGGAATCCCAATCTTTTCAAGGACCCCACATTTATTTGAAGTACTCGACATTTTCGGGTTCTCGCAGACCTCCAATATCAATGCTTCACCTACGGGGGGCAATTTAGAGATTTAAAAAAAATCAGAGACATATATAGTTAAGTATTAAATATTAAGAAACTTTTCGTTGCCGATTGATAGATTCAAAATTACTTGGGCGGATACTGGGCCGGCACAACGAAATTGAACACCAACTTGGAAAGGAAATTTATTCTGATGACAGCGGACAGTGAATCGGACATGACCAAACCTTTCCTGTTGAATATAGAATTGTGTAAGATCACGAGTTGGCACATTGTTATTCAATCTCAATATTGGATAATAAATAAGTCTGGATTGCCTTTGTATATTCAGGTAGTTATTTAATGTTTCAGTAGAATTACGATGCGTCAACTTGACGGCTTAACAAAACGTTTTCAGGAGTGTCATACCCATATAATCAATGAAATTCCCGAGGAAGAGTTGATCATATTCTCTCAGAAAAATAACAAGAAGGGTACGATCAGGTTGAAAGCTCAACAGTCCGATTGGTCCCTACCGTTCGGCCTCGAAGGGATTACTTCGATGTCTTTGATCGTATGCAAGGATACGGAGCGCGGGAGGAAGTACAGAATCTTGACGGAAATCGAGAGCTCTCGCTTGTCGAATTTCACGAAGATTATTACGTTCCTGCCTTACTTCTACATCAGCAACAAAACAAAGAGAACTCTGCGGTTCATGGAGGAGAATGATCAGGCAGATTTGTGGAACGACCTCCTGCCTGGACAGAGCATGCCATTTTGGCCGGTCACGGATTCGATGAGGATGAGGATAAAGTGGAGGAACAGTCAATTAGTGTCTCAACACTTCGGCATCACTCAGCCGGGGAAGACGGTGCTGAGAATGGACAACGGCGTAAGTACCGAAAGTACTCGACAATTATTTTAAGTATGTACATTGAGAAAATATCGCGTGGACTTGTAGTCAGCCATCACCGTGGAGATTAATGGCGGGCTGAATTCCCCTTACAACATCACGTTTCAAAAGTGCGTTCATGGAGATATACCAGTGAGGATAGACAATTTCTGCGACGACCTGTTTCTGAAAATTAGCCAGCACAACTTAGGACAAGTGGCATTGGTGAATCCGTTTCAAAGCCTTTTGTACACATGGGACGATCCTACGAAGCCCAGAGAGCTTATCTGGAATGTCTATAACAATAAGAAGACCGGGTATGACGCCAAGTTCGAAAAGGCAAGTGCAAGGATAAATACGAGCGAATAAAGCGTAAGATAAACATGGATTATTTTATTGTTTAGGACGGATGTGGCCAAGAGGTTGTACCCCTTGTCATCGTCGACACGTGCAACAGCGTATCCTCCTCCACCTGTTCGTATAAACAGTGTAACAACAAGTCGACGTGGTTGGAGACCAAATCCGCGAGTTTCAGCGGCAGCGAGAGCAACGTCTGCGACGAAGATGTCAAGTCACCGACACTGAAACGCGCCCAGACAGAACAGACCACTGTTGTTTATTGGGTGAGCTACATGGAGAGTAATCAAAGAGTTCTATTGTTCACGCAACACGAGGCAGTGTTCTTAAAAGCGAAGAACATCATTGATCCTGAACCGAGCAAGAAGGAGATATTTGTTTCCCTCGCTGGCATTGGCATTAGCATTGTAAGTTGACGACAGTCGCTCGACTAGGTGGTTGATTCTCAGGTTTCTTAAAACATAGAATGCATTTTAGGTAACTAAATCGAACGAGACCCTGAGGGAGTTGGTGTACGCCAACGTGACAGACTCTGCCGCTTACTGGGAGGTTTACTTCGGCAGAAAATGGAAAAGTTTATCGTTAGAGTTGAGCGCGTGGATAGAGAGCAAATATGTAAATTCTTGTAAAAAGGCTCAGTTAGACAATTTAATTGACGTAAGTCGGTCGAGTCTTTCGCCGTCGCTTAACAATGCCACGAGTACATGAACGAATTTTCAGGTTGACCTGGCAAAAATGCACATAACTAAGCCGTTCTTTGGGAAACTGAGAAGAACTTATTCTCCAGCAATTTGGTTGCACTGTAGGAAGTCTATGACGTTGACTTATTTGCAAGGTTACGTGCATAGGATACAGGTATAATTTTAATTTCATTTAAGATTGCATTCCGTGGAGATAACATGATTCTGAGATTTACGTGTGCTGTTTCGCAGATTGATAATCAAATTCGTAATACAGCCTTCCCTGTAGTTTTATACTCGAATCTACAAAAGAGCGTTATGAATTATGCTGGGAACCCTAAGCTGAAGCACTCTATAGAGTTTGTTGGCTTGAAGCAAAGGAAGCTAAATTACAATGTTTACAAGTAAGCGTGCATCTATATATCGATATTTGTGGGTATTGTTTACTTGAATTGTTCAATCTGTTTCGCAGAGGCATTTGTGTGATAGTGCGGGAATTTGATTTGAATTTACAAGAAGGTTTTCTTCTTTCTTTGATCGATTTGATCCCAAAGAAACCGGTGACTAAATATTCCATCGCCGCAAAACTGAGAAAGGACGTCTCGAGCGTTCACATTTTGCCTACCAACAGAAATAACGAGGTACTTCCGAAGTAATTTACTAATTATTTATAAAATTGTGCTCAACCGACAAGCACGTTGACAATGACTTGATAGTTGCAGAGTTCGATTGTTAAAAAGAAGAATATAATAGAGCAAATGTATATTTCTCCAATCCTAATACGCTTGAAATTGTTAGCTGACACAGAGAGACATAACATTTATAATATTAACGATATCGCAGATTATAAAAATATTGTCAGATTTATTTTTGCATATTCTGAGATTGGAAGCTCCGAGAGGCATGCTGAATTTAGGTAGGAATTTACTGCTAAAGATATTGTATGATATTGATATTAACGCTAATATCAATCTTGGTATTTCAGACTCCCTTGTTATCAAAGAAACTTTATTACTGTTAACAATGCAGAACTTTCGTCTGATCTGTCACGGTCGTACGCGGCTCAGGCTATGCAACAATTTCAGGTGTTGATTCGCTTGACTACCGTTCTAGGAAATCAGTATGGCTACAACTTTAAATCACCAGGGGATAACTTCTACAAGTCTAACACCGTAAGAAAGTGAAACCGAATGTTCACAGATATCCTTTGTTTTAAATTATTTTTTGCTCTCATCCAAAATATTCCATCTTAATTTGAGCTATTCTGTGTTGTAGTTGATTCTGTGTGGAGATGAAATAGCAGAGAAACTGTGCCACGAGGTAGCTTGTCAATTGGGCTATGCCACGGTAGACTCTATACAGACGTCAGCCTTTAATTTTGATTTTGAACTTCACTTATCTCCAGCAAAGGTAATAAACCAAGACAGAGTCCTGGCATTTCTGCAACAATTATTGGGTCGAAATTATTTGATTGCAGACGAAAGAGCCATGCTTTCAGAACCAGGATGTACCTCCTCTGAATCATTTGATTCATACCTCATTTTCTACAGAGATTGAGCTAGAGATTTGCAGCTTAGTAACTGCATTTATAAATAGTAAGTAAAAAATTATTTATCGTTCGTAAGTAAACAAATATGTAAACACGTGCATTGAAATTGTATAGGTGTTCACCAGGAAGAGTTGAAATATTTCTTCAGAACTTTAGGAAATAAAACATCAATATTTTTTCATACTGAAAGTTCCTCCCTGAAAGCTTACTCAAAAGTGATAGCAGATATTATAAAAAGGTATGGAATATGTAGTAACTATTCGCATCGAGCATATTTATCGTCTATCGTACACTTTTTTTAGGGCACAAGAAATTTGTCATGAGTTTCTATCTCGAATACGCTTACCACGTTACGTCAATCCATACAAGGTAAACCACAATCATTTTAATTAATCGAATTCATTAGCCCCTTTGCACTGCCATTTACTTTACTATTACAATGATTAGAACCTCTTTAGCGTTTATAATTTACTAAGAAAAAAGGAAAATTTATAATTATTGTATACCCACGTATTCTTCAATGGTTAAGTATTGACTACAATCAAATAGAAATTCATTTTAATTTAATGAAAATTAACAACATCGTCGCGAGTCTGACTCGATATTATAGCACAAGGGGGTTAAATGAATGTAAGTGATATTTGCGGATATAAGTAATTTATAAATGTGATTATCATTTTTCTTTTACATCAGGGAGTTGAAATATTCTCGGTACACAAAGCAAAAGGGATGCACATTCTGACTTTAGTAAATAAAAATTCTTGTATGGAAGCAGAGACGTATTGGGCGCATGCTGCTTTGTCTAACGATGGGAAACATATAGCACTGGTTTCATTGCAGTAAGTATGTCGAGACAATTTCATTCGTTCAACCAATATCGAAAACGTTACTTCCTACTTTTTAATTTCCGTTTAGGCGACTATACTTTATCGAGAAAGGCTCTGTATGGGGATCTCTGAACGTAAAATGGACTCTGGAAACGACTCAACTGCTATCACCTACAACTGTTATCAATAATAAACTGATCCTACATGTGAACAAGGTATTTATCATGTATAAAACTATAATAGTATTTGAATCTGTTCTATGTATATTCGTAACTGGTGGATCGATCTTACCTGTAGAACGAAGACCACTTATCGCCCATGGGTGATTGGTATTTGGAAAGCGAAGCAACAGATGTTCTGGAGTGGCTGTGCCAGAAAATAAATATAGCCATGATCTTGAACATGGAGAACGGTATATGTTCAAACCAAGTTGTGTAACTGGAACCCAAACTATAAAAGAAAGATCATTGTATATTTAAATTAATCAGGCACAATAAATTCTCCAATGAACGCAACACTTCCTTCTATATTGAAAACCTATGACTAAGAAGCAACATTGTTTTGTTTCCTACAAGTACAATTTAATTCATTCTCAACTTTCGTATAGTTTAAATATCCTCTACGCATCGTTATCGCCGCCATCGCCATCATTATCATCACCCCATCATCATCATCATAATCATCATCATCATCATCGCCATCATCATTTATCATCATCATCATCATCACAATTGTGTAAGAGCTCTTCATATACTCTCGTAAATAGTTCTTTTTCCCCTTGTTTAAATCGCTATTAAGTTCTATCTCAATGTATCAGACGTGTTCGTATATCATATATATATATATATGTCTATTATATATATATGTATATAGTCATTTGGATAAAGTACGTCTAGTTTATTTCATAATTTATTTACAAAAAGTCTTAGTAAATTACACTTACAGGCATCTCCACTCGAACTAAAGTAAATAATTTAAGAACTACACGTATTTAGATATCTATAGAGTAGGATACTTTGGGGTCAGGGAGAAGCTGGGATCAGGGAAAGTGTTCTGTTTAACTTATTTACCTCGTCCACCTTTTTTTTCCATTTTTCCTTCATCCTTTTCACCTAATTATCCTCGAACATAGTCGAATCAAATAGATCCTTTCGTTTCTTTTTTTACATGCGCTACCCTTGTGAAAACTTAAAACATCACTCGTTCGTGACATTTCTCTCTACCGAAACGAAAAAGGAAGTACCGGCGTGGAAAGTGTATGTACGTGTGTGTTTGTGTCCGAGTTTTTCCATGGACGTGTATGTGTGTACGTGTATGGGCGGGTACGTTTGCGTGTGTGTGCGCGCACGAATACAAACATGCTTTTGTTCCAAAGAACTATTAAAAATGAGGGTGGTTTCGTCATTTTTTTTCTCTCTCGTTTCTTTCAATTACATTAGGTAAATGTATACGTAAGAATCGTCGAAATTGTGCAAAAGCTGACAATGGGGGGGATAGTACGTACTAGTTTCTTTTTTTTGCTTTACGATAACATACGCGCTTCGAAAAAGCATAAAAGTCTTGAGATTACAATTACATCCCATTAGAATTACTTAATGGCACGATCGAGAGCTTAAGATTTAAAAATTCCATGTTTTATCCGTCTCTGTATGTTGCGTTTGCTTACATTACTGAAAAATCACTCTCAAAAATTCTCTCTCTCTCTCTTTCTCTCTCGCTCGCTCTCCCTCTCTCTCTCCCTTTCTCTCTGTTTTCCCCTCTACTACTCTTTCCCCACAATTTACGAACGATTACATATTTCTCGTCGATCCCCTTAGTTGACGGTTACATGTTCTAATTTGACCGCAACAACACTCGGTTGCATTTTTACAAACACGTCCATTCTCAAAAAAAAAAAGGAAAAAATAACTAAAACACTGCAGTGAAATATATCGTTTACCTACATAGAACTTCCTATTTCGGTAAATCGCCTGAAAAGAAGTTAAAAAAAAAAAAGGAAAATGAAAAGAAACAAACGGGAATCCACCAAAAAATAATTACGTGAAAAAATTTGTTTTCGTGAATATAAACTTAAGTGTTATCTAGCACACTTGCTCTTTCCCGGACCGTCTTCTAGTTTACCCTTCGCTTACACTTTTCCTGTACTTTCCTCGACCACTCTCTCTTCTTTCTCTCTCTTATTCTTTAGTTCTTGTAAGCTCGTGTATACGTAGTATATTAGCAGTTAATTTCACAGACACTATTCCCCACCCCTTTTTCTACCAGCAACCCCATCCCTGGTGCACACACGACCGAATCATTCGTTCATTCGTTACCTTTGTCGACACACACACACGCACGCACGGACAAAATAGCGACACACGCACAGAAAGCGTCACGTGTCCCTTTCTGGTCCGACATCGTCCATTCATTATTCTTTCTCTCTCGCTCTCTTTCTCTTTTGCTCAACGTGTACACTTTTGTTACAATTCCGCAAGTTTATCCTCCACCTGAATTGTTTTAAAACCGTGTCCCTTCAGCTTTTTCTTTTGTTTCGTTAATTTTCTTGTTTATCCGTTGCGCGCTCACACACAGATTCCCCCCATTCACGCTTTCCTCGCACGAGAATGATCGTCTCCCGGCAAAAGGGAAATCAGGCAACGTTTTCAACATTCTCCTCTCTCTCTCTCTCTTTCTTTCTTCTCGTACAATTGTTTTCTTTCCCCTTTCACGCTACAATTCTTCTTGATTCTCTGTAAATAATCGCAGTTTCCTATTTCTTTCTCAACACGATACACACAGACACGCAGCATATACATGCATTCGCAGGCACGTACATACACTCTCGCTCTTTCCCTCTTTTGCTCATTTTCCCAACAATGTCTTTCTTCAGTTCTAGTTTTGCCTGTGCATCTAAAGTCGAGACTCTCGATGGTCTACTGCTTTTTCTCATACAATTTTTGTATTTCTCTTCGCAACAGAGACCACCGTGGCGCGTTCGGCGCCGCATTGTGTACTTTTATTCTTCTCGTATTTCTGTCCACATCATCGCTCTCTCTCTCTTTCTCTCTCTCTCTCTCGTTCTGTTCATTTTGTTTAAATTGTTTCGTTACTTGACACGCGCGGCGCGACGCGTGGCTCAAATATACGATTCAGTGGAAGTGTCGGTGTGTGTCTTTCGTGTCTGGTGTATATGTTCCGTGTGCGTCTCTGTGTGTGTGTGTTCGTGTGTGTCGCGTGTATATGTGTTATCTACAAAATATCTTAATTACTCGCTAATTACAGCACAAAACATGCAAATATAAAAATTTGCATTATATTATCGTTAATATTTATATATATAATCGTCACCCCAATATTATCGTTCCGCATCGCACCATTTTAAGGTTCGTCAAACTGATTTGTTATTTTATTTTTCTTCAATAGTCATCTCTCAGTTATTCTTTTATATATTATTATGCTGCTAATAATCGTTTGTCTCATTTCTTCTTTCTCTCTCTCTCCCTCCCTCTCGCTCGTTCTTTCTCTCTCTCTCTCTCTCTCTCTCTATCCGTATCCGTCTCATACTACCTCGCACCCTCGACATCTCTCGGTGTCTTGTCCTACCTCTCCCTCTCCCTCTAGTTGTAATCCATTGTTTTGAATCGGCACGATTTCACTCGTGGCCTCGGGAACCCAGCCGTGCCGCTCTGTTCATTGATCCTTTCTCCGTTTATCATTCTTTTCATTAACTATGTAAATATCTTACACTATGTCGATATTATTCCAATTCACGAAGGGGGGTTGGGTATGGGGAAAAAAGGTATAGCTGACAGGTATCGCGTGTCGTGTCACGGCGCGGACGCGCTCACGGCCACGGGCGCGGCACTCGCGTATTCGCAGTGTATCTGTTACGCGCACGCGGCTAACACCATTCGATCAACTCTTTTGTTAATTCTCTTCCCCGTATTTACTCGATATAAAACTACAACCACGCGAATCTAGTGGCGTTCGTATATCGACACTTTGTTCCGTCTACTGTATTCTCTATAACCGATTCCACGTTCCTTCCGTTATTCTTCCATGGTGCCATACCATACAATGTGCTCCTTTCTTTTCCTTCCGTTATACTGAACACTATCACCTTCCTGCTCACACTTTTTTCTACACCTTTCTACGCTTTTTGTTTCGCTCGCTCTTTCACACTCGTTCTTCCTCTCTCACTCTCGTTCTTCTCTCTCTCTCTCTCTCTCACACACATTCTTTCTCTAAACATGCTCTCTCTCTTTCCCTCTTTTTCGCACTCGCTCGCTCGTGTTTTCTCTCTCGTGTTTTCCGTATTATCTATATAGAATAGCAGCCACTATGTATATATATATAGCTGTCTTTCTGTCACCTTGGAAAAAACATTATCATCGTCGTAGTCGTCGTCATATCAGCATTTTACACAAGGAAGGAGGCTAAACAAACGCGGATCTCAACACACCCGCGTATATATCCCAAAAAGAAAAAAGGAGAATACCGTTTGTCTCTCTCTCTTTTTGTCAACAAAGTTACGCGCCCCTGGAACACTGGAACAATACACGAGCAACAATCGCGGCCACCTGCTGATCCAGTATCTGACTCATCACCAGGGCAAGTAGCCGTGACTCGTGCTGTAACAGCAGAGTCCTGTTGTCCGGATGCCTGGCAAGGTTGAGCAGCGTACCGGCCGCGCGTCTCAGCATGTCCAGACTGGTTCCCATCGACTCGGGATTGTCTCGTAACGCGGCCAATCCGTGTTGATTCACGACCCCGAGCGCGCTCGATTCCGCTTGCTCGATAAACGCAACCAGCAACGCAACGCACGGCGTTTGCAGAGCTATGGTGCGCGCCACCCCGCTGTCAGCCGCCGACAGGAAATGAAGCAGATTCACGCCGAACTCGCGCAGCACTTGCTCCTCGCTCCGGCACAGTAGCCTGGTCAACACGGAGCAGAGTCTCTGAAGCCTGGAGTACGGGGGCGTTGCAACGACTAGGTCCACGTTGCACTCGGTAACGCAAAGCTTACAGAGAGCTTCCAACGCTAATCTCTGCGGCGACAACGACGAGTTCGGGCCCACTGTCGGGAACGGGTCCTGGCCGTGAGCGGCTGGACACACCGCCCAATGCAGAAGACCGTCCAACACGGGTCGGGATATCTCCTCCGGGTGCTGACTCAGATCCAAATGACCGGCTATGTTCGCCGCCATCACCAGCACGTTTTCTCTTATGTGATGCAGGAAATCCCACCACCATTCGCTCTCGCCTTGCAGACTGCTGCAACTGTCCGCGAAATCCGCGTCCTCTTCCCGGTCGTAGTTTCGCGTTTTCTGTGTCCTGGCCGGATGTTCGTGATGCAACAGCAACAGCTTACCGAGCAAGCTCAAGAACGTCACATTCTTGGCGAATTCGGCCTCGTTACCCGGTATGAACGTGAGATTCCTTAATATCGTGGACAAGCAGACGCAACGCCGAGCCAGGTTGTCCTGTGTCTCGGTGACGAGATACAAACTCGCCTCGTCCCTCGAATAACTCTCGTCCTCGTAGTCGCTTATTCGTCTCCTCTTCAATGTACCCGCCGGATCTCTTATTTTTAATCTTGGTCCCTCCTTATTATCGTCCTCTTTCGATATCGACTCTTGCCGATCCTCGTTCTCCACTTTGATCTCGGGCTTCTCCATCTCGGCGTTGGCCGTCGCCGTGTCGTTCAGCCCGTTCTGAGTGGGGATCAGCTCCTCGTCGGACTTTTGTATGTCCGAGAAGTGCTCGCCCATATTGTTGTTCACCTTCGCACTCTCGGTCTCGCACTCTTTCTTGAAACCGTCGTTCTTCTTCTCGAACAGCTCTCTCGTTAAATCGTTCATCTCTACCGGTTCTTTCTTGATTCTGGACAAAACGTCGCTCAGTGTTTTCGTTTTTTTCTTCTTGTCCAGCTGTTTTTTCTCGCTGGCCTCCTTCGGCTTATCGCCGAGTTCGGCGGCCTTCTGCGACGAGAACTCCGACGTCTCGAGCGTGTTCGAATCCACTTTGGTTTCGTCCTTCGAATCTGTACATTCGACCTCCTTCTGCAGCAACGGTGGTTTTTCGTCTCTGAGAAGACGCGCAAACGGTACCGATCCAATCTCGGACTGAAAGCAGGTCACTATGTATTTCGTAGTGCAGGTGTCGACTTGCCAAGGCTCGGTCTCGGATTCACACTCCTGATGATCCCAAGTCCTCCGTGTGTCCAAAACGAACAGGTCCTCGTCCCTTGAAATGATTTTTACCGGACGACCTCTTCTCGACAAGAACGTGTAATTCGAGGACGACAAAAGTTTGGTTCGATCCTCGGGATCGATCGGCCGTGTCACGGCGCCCAAATCCACTTCCGGTCCTTCCGCCGATTGGTTCCAGTTGCGATCCTCCTCGTTTACGGTCGACTCGAACATGTCCGACAGGGAACGCGAGAAATGTTCCAGCAGAACGTCCAGCAGCCCCGGCAAATGCGTCAATCCAAAATAACTCACCTGCAAAAACAAGGGTTGCGTTTCGATACGGTATTTTTTAAAGTATATTTATTCTCTCGCGAGGCAGGAGCGATCGAAAAAGATGAAAGACTTACAGAAGAGTCGTCAAATAATAATATGTTTAGTACGTCAAGAGCCCAACAACTTTCAGCTAATAGGCCAGATCGTAAAGCCATCATTATGCGCCAAGCTTCGACGGGCGCAACGTCGGCTCGTGTCAGTTTCCGCCGCTTATAGATAAGTGGGGTCACCGCTTCCACGCTGTCAGGAGGGAATGTCATTTCTCTTTTCGATGTAGGTTGTTGACTTATCATGGGGTTGATTCCGAGCTGAGTCTACGAACGAACAAGTATCGTAATAACGTGTTGCCATTATATTTTTAAACGAACGATGCGCTTATCTCGTGTAAGCACGTACCTGGTGATTACCAGGTGCAGGATAAAGGGGGGACGGTTGATTCGAGTATCGATGATCCCACGGAGGAGGAGCATGCGCTATAGCATTCAGAGTCGGTTGAGGAGTAGTTCTATTTGGTTGCTGATTACCCCATTGCTGATTACTAGCGATTGCTCCTGCTGGAGGCGTAGCAGATACAGGACCGACCGGTGGCGTTGGTTGCTGCGATGGTGGCTGTGGCGGTTGTGATTGTGATTGCGGTTGTTGCGATGTGTATGGTACCCTACTGCTCCCACTACTGCTGTTGTACTGGTTGGTTGTATTTGGCCATCCTGGGGGGTCGCAGTATCGCCATTACAGAATATGTCGTTCAAGGACATAATACGGTAAACTATCGTGCTATTTATTTGTCGAATACCGATCGACTTACCTGGATACGTTGGTCTTGGTTGATTATATTGAGGATACTGTTGGTCTTTGGCAAAATCAGGATGGCGCCTAGGCGGGTTTGGACCTGGCGGTGGCGGAGGCATGTTCTTGTTTGCACTCGCGCCCCCTGAATATATTTGTGTCCCTGCTGGAGCTCCATATCCTCCCTTCAATCGAAAGCAAATCATAGTTGATAACATACTCCAAATGATGAGTCCACACTGCTGTTGGCACCACCTGTTCGTGCCAACAGCAATGCAAACGCTTTAGCGAACTGTGATCGGTTGACGATAAGCTCGCTTGCAATAACGAACAGTGTTCGCTCGGTGAACGGTACATCAAAGAATCTGTTCACGAACTCTCAAAACCAGAGCCAATTACACCGATTAATTTTTCACAGTCCTCGGATGACATTCTTGTAAAGTTCCTGCATCTTATTTCGTGTTTTAATAAATCATTTGTTAAACATATTCCATCGGAAACGGTTACTGTCGCTTTCCTTTTTTCTTTCATCACCATCTTCTTGTGTTACTAAATATGCAGTTGATACAAGTAACAGGTCTTCAGACATATCTTATAATATCCGTGTGCACACAGCAAAGTCTACAACGAACTGCCCGCAATCACCAAGCAAACAAACCACAATGCAGTCTCTGCTAGCGAGCAGCTCGTAAGGAACACCTCGCGGCGAGAAATATTTACCTGTTCCTGTCGATAATAATCTTGTGGGCACGAATAAGACGAAGTAGCGGAAGGCTGGGAAGGTGAAGAAGGTTGACTGGTAGCCGTTTGTTGGGGTACAGTAGCCGGATGTGTCTGCGGTGCAGACGGGTAGCTGTTACTTCTAGCGTTGGGCGGCGTGCCTGCCGGATAGCTTCCAGCTTGTTGACTACTACTATATCTATTGTATATATCCTGTCCACTGGCATTGTTCGGCGGCATATTCCCTCCTGGATAACCCCTGTAAAATTTGTAAACGGTGGTCAACACTACGTTTTTTACATCTTTGCTTCGCGTACAGTAGGTACTCGCACGTGGCACGAAAACGGGACCGGAATTTCAGACAAGATCCGTGGTGTGGGCAATGAATGAGATTTCCAATCGATCTCATACGATTTCCCACCTATAATATTAAGAAACAATCGCGACGCGGCTCACAACACCATCACGAACAAAATACAATGAACAAGATTCGCGTAAAGAACGGCCGTTTGACCGGGAGTGCAATGGGCGAGAACCTACTGGCATCTCGCGCGTTTCGTTGATCTAACCTGTCGACGTCCGGTACGTAAGGTGAATAATGTGACCTCGGTGAGTAAGGTTGATTGAACTCTCCCTGTTGTGATAGGGTGTTTCCTTGAGGGCGGATATACTGATCCTGGGGATAGTTTTGGTAGGAACCTGTGTTCTGGTAACTGCTTTGTTGTATACCTTAAACACAAACAAATATTTTCCAGTTGTTCAATGATGTTTAGTCTGTAACATGCGTTTCCGGATAACAATAAGAGAATAAAGTAACAATTAACAGGCAGTAAACAACGGACAAGGACGTGCTAAAATGGGAAACATATACATCGTTCTAAGTCGTGAAAGGACACAAGGAAGAGAGAAGTACCTGGGGTTCGTAGTGGACCAGGGTAGGGCGCCGCGTTCGACTTGCGAGCAGAGCGTCCCACACTGTTGTCGAACGGTTTCGCGCTATTCTGCCCGCCCTGGTTCGAACCACCTGTCGGAATATCATTCTCTCAACCGCTATTCCTTTCACACGATTCCACAACTATCAGGTTGATGTCACTGTGGTCGTATATGTATACACCAACTCAACAAGTTCAGCCCCGGCCGAAATCTCAAAATTCTCCTTCTCGAAACGAATCGAATTTTTTTTTCGCGGCGGTCGACGAATGTTATTAGTAGACTGCGGATTTTATACATTTATGACAAACTTGGATATGTACAATATGTACACACAAACTTATTAAAATGATTAAAGAAAGAATATAATTGTAATTGGCACAGACAATTTTTATTTTGCATAAACATCCGCAGTCTAGTTATTAGAAATGAGATCATCTAGTACATTACATGTACGTTTTCGAACCTACAGGTACTCATTCTCGAGTTTGAAACCAACTTGTATTAAATGATTACATAGCAAGTATTGGCAAGGTATTGAAGAGTTTGCTGCAGTGATCGAAACCCGTGAAACGAAACTTGGTTATTGAAATTTACTCGAATTCGTAAGTAGATATTGAACTTGATCCTACCCTAAATGTTATTGATTATTAAACCGCAGTTATACGTATGAAAAGACTTTAGCTGCGGGTTCGTTTAGGAGGGCTGAACGTGTGAATACGTTGACTCTAATATGAATAGTAGAATAGAGTGCGAGTTATTTACCTTGATGAGGAGAGGGAGCACTACTCTGGCTGGGTGGTCTAGGAGGAGGAGGCGTGTACTCCGAAGAAGGTCCTCCAGGTGTACCACCAGTGTAACCACTCTGGTAACTTCCATAACCATCCATGGAAGCATTACTCGATCCAGCAGCAGGGAAGGAATCTTGTGAATTGGAAGACCCTGAGGAATGTGTAATGTTTATTTATGAAGTCTCTTTAACTAGAAATCGATATTTTGAACAATTTCATTATATTAGCGGCGATCTCGCTTAGTTTCTGAGATATTCACGAGAAAATATCGGTACCACTATAGTGAATTCTGCTATACTTGTGAGTTTATGGCACCGCATGCGCTAGTATTGCCGAAAAATGATTTTGTACACATACCCGGCGAGGGTACAGAAGCAGTTGCCTTTGATCCTTTCTTCTTCGAGCCAGCTTCGACTTGGTTTATGATGGGCTGGGGATCCACACCTCCACGGTCGAAGTGACATTCGTACGCCAGCAAGTGTTTCGTGTAGTGTTTTCGCAGCGTGTACGCTGCGCTACTACTCGCACCGATGCCGAGCAACCCCGCTATGTCTTTCCACGTTTTGTTCTTTGTCACCTATAGAGAATGAACGTGATTTTTTCCTCTGTTAGACGCGTCGCGCCGTGTGTTTATCAATGTAAAATCCAAACAGCAAAAATCTGCATCTCGAAAACGCAAAATAAAAAGAACAATTACACGTGGAACAGAAACAAAAAGGAAATCGTTACAGGTACTAGTCTAAAAGAAAAACAAAACATCGATTTGACGAAAAATAACCAACTCTGCCTTGTTTGCATTCGAACGACTTAAATTGTTTTTCTGACCATGCAGAAAAGTATGGAAAAAGTGAAACAGACAAAAGTACAGTCGAGACGAATTACCGTAATTATATTGATATTAAAAGTTTATCTTCACTGAATATTAGAATAATTCCATATAGCACCAAGGTTCGTAGATCAGGGCGCATTCCATACGCGTCGAACGACTACTTCAAGAAAAGACGTGTTAAGCTTCTTTGTTCTCTCTCTCTCTCGTTCTTTTTTTTTAATATAGTTATAATACAAGAAAAAAAAGGGAAAAAAATTAAACACTAATAACAAAAAAAGTACAATGTGATCATGCACAATTCAGCGTAAACAGAAAGAAGCGTGTTCACAGTGGTTTTCAACAACCGACAATACGTTTTAAAATGCATAAATATGGAAAAGGAAAATTTTTTAAAATCAAAAAACGAGAAACTCGTGTGTGTGTGCCTTCATCCGAGTTGTCAGTTAGGTGACACCTCGATGCGTGTACACAATGTTCAAAATGAAAAAGGAAAACGTGAACACATATAGAGACAATAAAAAAACTACGTAAAGACACCGAGGGCTAGATGGAACTACACTGCACCTTGCATACCTCCATGAAGCCCCCCCTCTCTTTGACGTAGAGGTATAGCCGAAATAGGTCGAGGGGGTTCTTGGAGATGGTAGGACAGCTTGTAATTGGTGTTCTTCGTTCTTCCATAAAGTTAACTAATTTGTCCAGCCATGTTCTCCGTTCCATTGAGTCGTCCATTTCGTACAATTTCGCCAAGCTATCTGGTTTCTGTAATAATCATCATTAGAAACTTAGCCACCTCAGTATTATTCCACAACATTTAGTCTGAAACGTTTAGATCACTATTTCTAACAATGTATGTTATATATACATTTGTCAAATATCGTATGTTACAAACGTGACGCTATATTAATATTTTTATTTGATTTGGTCGAGTGCTGCTACAACCCAAATCTTTCATGCAATGAGTGCTGTTTTCCCTGAAAGTTCTATGTATTGGAAAATGAAACGTATCGAATGTATATCATGCAGCTATGCGAAGCAAAATAACGTAAATAAAAAATTTTCTCACTCAATGATAAGACGTGTCAGTAACGGGTTATGATTTTGTGTTTCGCCAAGGTTAATAAATGATCGTGTTACGTGTATGTACAGACGCGTGTAGAGAAATGTAACCACTATACAACAACTTCTCGAACATTACATCGTAAAGATTATACGAATAACATGGTCAACATATTGTTATTTTTTTTTACAACATAAACGAACGGACGGTATACATATATACACAGACTCTGATCGATTATTATGTAAAAGTGAGCACGGCGTGATTTCTTGTGGAAAAAATAGGAAAAAGATATAGAATAACATTTATTTGTATTCATCTTAATTTTCGAGAAAATCAAGAGTTTGAAAATCCCCTACATCCATATTTTATTATTAAAGCTAAAGGCCTCTAGGCATTTTTTACACACACTATACACATATAGTAACTTTGCCATAACAACATAGGCATGCAGTAAATAGATTTTTAAATTCAACTTTCTCGAAAACTAAACCGAGGACGAATAAATTCTACTATATATTTTTTTACGAGCAGCATGTCGTACCCGCTTTTACAAATTAGATCAGACCCTGTGTATCTGCAGAAATGAGGCATTAAAAACATATAAATGAATGTTAAAGTGATACACGAAAGACATTTGCGAAGCAAATACAAAAAATTTTGTTGAAATTAAATAAAGCTCGAAGCATTCAATGTGTGTCATATTTTTCGTAACAGTATAGTAAATACTTATAGTGAAAAAACAGTAACCTTAGATCTGTACGGGTCTTGAGGCACATGACTGTTAAAAACCTGTAAAATATATAAAATATTGAAAGATCTAAATGATTGTGGTGTAAAATTATTTACCCTGAATATATATCTTCTTTTTTTTTTATAAATTTTGATCGTAAAAACGACAAACATACGTTTAAATATACAAATATACATACGAAGTAGAAAAACGTTATATTAAATACTTTTTTATCCCTAAAGAACTATAATAAGGAAACTATACATACAGGACTAGCAGGTGTACGTGGCCAACCAGGACTGTTCATGTCAGGATATTCTTCGTGGATTGAATTGATACTCGCGGCACCAGGCGACGGAACTGTACTTTGTGGTGTGGTTGGATGGCTATGATACCCTCCCATCATTTCTTTCCGGACCTTTGGTGTAAATGCTGGGTCTTCTCCAGAAGCTAGATAACACGAAATACAAATATATACAGTCACAAGAATGAAGAAGTAACTTCGATATATTCTTAACGCTTTCTACTCACCAGCCGATGCGTTTGACAATGTAGATTGTTGAGAACCCTCGTCCAAGGACGTGCCATCAGGACCGGTGGTTATTACAGATGTAACAGTACCACTCGAAGTGGATGTGACGTTAATTGATGATGTTACTTAAAAAATCAAATCATATATCGTTAACGAAAACGTACCGACGCAATGGAAAAGCAGCGTAAAGAATTTTTGAAATAAAAATACCTGAAGCCGTGGTTGTTATGCCGTTGTCGTTCGAGGTTTCCGAAGTCAAGTCCGAATGACTCGTCGAAGTTGGCGTTGAAGTAGGATGCGAATTAGGAGTGGTACTCGGTGGAGGCATTGGACTTCCCTCGTGATTTAGGGGTGGTGTAGCTGCTGGAGTGTGTAAATGCGGTACAGCCGAACTTGTTGGAGGTGGCTGACTGCTGACGTGATTGGGCGACGGTGGAGGAGGGCCCATGGAGCTAGCCGGAGGTCCCATGTTGCCGATCACAGTCACACCAGGGGTACCAGGAGGTACCATACCTGTTGTATTGCTACTCCCATAAACCTGAGGCGGTCCAGGACTGGGTGGCATACCTGGCGGTACACTATTAAATCCCATTTTATGCTAGAACCACGAAAAAAAGGTATAATTAGATAACATGGCTACGACAATGTTTAATTCTGTCTCGACACAATTTTTAAGTTGTTTTGTAAATTTACCGTATATGGAGGATATTGCACCAAATTGTTGGGTCTGTTGGGAGCCTGGTATTGATTATTAGGAGGTGGTTGTGAATTTGCTGGCGATGGATACCCCTGTGGAAATTGTACATGCGGACGTGGAGGAGGATAGGTACTTTGCGCGTGATAACCCCCTGGCTGACCGGCAGCCGTTCCACCAGCTGCATATCCCATCCCACCACCCATAGGGTTTATCCCGCCAAGATTTGTAGCACCGGGTCCTGGCTGAACCACACCAGGACCGGTGTTATTCATTTTATAGCTGTGCATGTGTGGCGAAGGACCCAATGGCTGCTGGTATGCTACTAGAACATAGGAAATCAACATTTTACACGTTTTATAGAGCTGTTTCTTGTTCTTCGTAAAATATTTCTTATTTACCTTGAGTTGTCATAGGAGAATGACTCATTCGTGCTGGTCCACTACCATCCGACTGGCTACTCGACGGACGTGGAGGCATCTGAACAACGTTTTGTTGGCCTACAAAAAGAGAAATAGATTGCAGCAACAGCAATTAGATATTACCGTGATTTTCTACCAGCAAAATGATTTCGAACATCGATGACAGAGAACAAATTGAAGAATATACGAACCGACAGCAGGGGACATCGAGCGAGAACCTGTGGATCCAGTAGGTGAAGGGGTTGGTCTCATCCCCTGCGAGTTCGGTGTTCCTGGACAAGCTGGTCCATTCGAACTATCGTTACTGTTTTGCCCAGACAATTCCTGTAATATAATAGACAATATTACCGGCTGTAAAGTCAAAGTATATTTGCAATATAGCTGCAGAGAATTAAGGGGGCAGTGTATGTTGTACTTATGGGCATACGCGGTGTTGTGTTCACATGGAAAAGTGATCTTGTCGTACAGAAAAGTACATAAACGAGGGTTATGTACACAGAAGTCACTTTCGAACGATCGTATAACAGGTTATTTTTCGTGTCGATCACTTATGCGTGTTTTTTCGGCACACAATCGAGAAACCAATGTTTCCACGAAAGAGGAGACGATTGAACAAAGGAAAACGAAAAGTATCGTTAGAAAAGCATTCGTCGGAAGAAAGGCCACTTTACGAGACGCTTGAACGTCCACGCTTATTCCGCACAACACGACCTATTCGCTGTCATATTTTGACCACGAGTCAAATCAGGAATACATACTACACGCGGCACTCGCTATATACTAATCGTACGGTTCAACATAACACGTCATATACACACGCACATGTATCCATGATATTTATTAGTTTGAATGTGCATTCGCGTATATACACACGTAACACTTCACACAGGTCGTTACAATGATACATTGAGAGTGAGAGAGAAAGATAAACAGAGAGCAGGATGAAGGGCGAGGAAAAGGGGGGACGGGAGGGGACAGTGTGCGAGAGAGAGGGGGGGAGAGAGAAAGAGACAGATTGTGCGAGTACGCTGGCAGAGGAAGAAGGTGAGTAGAAGATAGATAAATGGATAGAGACACGGTAGACGAACATGTGTAAGCGAGATAGAAACAAGGATACAGAGAATGGAAGAAGGGAAACGGACGTGAGCGAGAGAAGGATAGAGAAAGAATGGAAGAAAGAAAGAAAAGAACACATCGTTACACCTACCAGACAGTGGACAGTTCATCCGTAGAGAAGACGATTAGAGACTTCCTCGGATGGATCACGGAACATATAGCATAGACAGTGTCGGGCACAAGGACTCTCGGCATGACGCGAGAATCGAAGGAGAGGCGTTACCCCGCGCGCACTACGACAAAACCGACCGTGGACGACTCGTATGCTCCCCGTACGATTTTCACATGTTTTTACGGGAATTTCGTGGCCTAACAACGACGACAGAGATCCACGCTCGGATCATGTGCTGTCGAGAGAGAGAGAGAGAGTCGGTGATTTCGACGGAACCCGCAGGAAAACGGTCATAACATTGTCAGTACATTATAGAACTGCCTACTGATTGTTCACACACCGTGTGCCTCGCTCGACCATCGCAATGTTGTGTCAATAAGTCCCACCGAGCAGTTTCGTATCGCGAGGAACAACCCTCCGATATTCTCGATCAGTGAAACAGCTCTCGCGATCGATCGGATCAGGAGTCCACAAGGAAACAACAGACTCGAATTTCGGAGCGTTGATCGTCTACGTACGTGTACATGGCCAGAGGGCAAACGAAAAAAAACGTGATTATTTTTATCGAATGCGTGTTCCGTGACTTCGGTTTACAAGATTTCGCGTCTAGCTGCTGCTCGTTGGAGGGCGTTCTTTCGTGGCGCGGCAAGCGTTCGGCAAACGTCGGCCATTTCCGTCGCTCGCCGCTTGAAAAGCACCCGTGTGCTCCAAAAACCCCGAGAGAGTATGCGATAGAGAGAAAACTACTCCGAAGTCCAAACAGTACGAGGGTGCAACTACTCCCTTTTTGCGAAACCTATTAATCGAATTTCCTTGATATTCTTTATCATTTCCGTACGGGTCTGCCTATCGCGTATCAATTCTCTGTTCCCCTCCCACCCCTTCGATTCGCTATAGCCAACGGAAACTTGTAATATTCGCGCTTAGCAAACATATCGAAATTATCGATTCGGGTTAACCTATATCAAACACTAAAATGTATACTCGAATAATTAAATTTCGAACGAATGATCGAGCATAAGAATAGAAACGAAAAGTTTGAATAGGAAATGAGAAGGACTTTCGTATTGTCCCGTTATAACGTAGACTATACGCAACGAGATAGATGATAAAATGCGGGTATATTTACGTAGTCGCGGTATTACGGATATTATATAATAATGTTTTTATCTGTTAATGCTGTAACAACGTTATCGTTCCAGGATAGATTTAACGGCACGAGAATAACAGTTTTGAATTGAAGTACAGTCAGCCTTTCTGAAAGATTCCTTTACTATAGAGAACTTGTCTCTGTATATCCGAAAGAGCACGCCAGTTGAACAGCGGTGTATTGGGACCGTAACGTCGAAGAGAAAACAAGAAAGAACGGAGAGCTAGATTATCGTTTCGAGCGAAGACTAATGGAACGGAAAATTCTTAGACCGGTATAAAGCAAAGTATTTCAATGGGGGAAAGAAGTACGATTGGATTATATACGACAGTCGGTAGGCCGTTTTTAATGTCACACAGACTGAACCGTTCATCGAGCGTTTAAAATATATTCGACACTTTTCAGCCGTGTCATGGGAATACGAGAAGTTCGATAGCATGTCGCGGAGTGACAGTTGCATGATCTAACGAACCGAATATAGCTGAACGATATAAAACGTCAGAGCCGGTGGTGGGGGAGAACTGCCTCGGATATATTCTGTATTCTCCCCACCATCAATCCGGGCGAATCATACGCACGCTCTCTTACTCGCTCCTATGCTCGTGTAACCTATGTTGCACATCGGCCTCTCACTAACCCGCCCATCTATATTGGAAGAAGCGAGAGCTCGAACATAGAGGAGTGGGGATGCGCATACATACTCGCGTGCAATGTACGCGTTTGGAAGGGATACGGAGGGAGGAAGACGGAGACAGAGGGAGAGGAGGAGAGAAAAACCACGCACATATGCGCGCTGACGTACATTTACACTACACTAACAGAATGTGGTGTAGAGACCGAGCGACTGTGCCCGATAGAGATAGAACGAGTGGGAGGGCAGGAAGGGAGAGGGGAGGGGAGAGAGAGAGAAGGGGAAGTCGCTAATATCTGGGGCTCCAGCGGCCGCGCAACTCGCGCCCTAATCGAACTCTACAAGTCGCTTATTCTCCATCCCCACTTCCCACACCCTGCCCCTCCTGCCGTAGCCAAGCCATACTCGAGAGGTCTCCCTTTCGCTCACTCATGCTTGCTCTTTTCACGAGGGAAGTATTCAAGTACCTCCGTCCACTGTATCCAAGATCAAATGGCACTTCATGGCAACGTGAAATTAGAATTGCTCCGCGATGTCGGCAATATCGTCCCACATAAGACTCGATTCCTATGTTTCTTTTTGTCTTTTTTAATTGTTTCCAAGTTCCGATCGGTTGATACGAAAAAAAAAAGAGAAACCGAAAGAGCAAATAACAATAACACGTGTGTACACGTGCATTCACGCGCATGTGCTCTATAATTAAGACTAAAGTTACGGCTCAAGGTTAGGCGCGTGAAATTTTTCGTTCGAACGACTTAGGATCAACGCGTTACCAAAGAAACACCTCTGAGTATGTTTTGTTATTTTGATGAATTGGTATGACAAAAACACTTACCCCTGAATCGATTCCTTGAGTATTCGGAGTTGTGGATCTTTGCTGCAGATTATGGAAACTCTGTAAACACAAAAATCACTTATGTAATGTTTGTAACGATTTATATTTGTTACCATAAAGAAATACTTTTGTTACAGAAGTATATTGAATGTGATTGTTTGTTTTTCTACAAATTCCAGAACTCTCTCTCTTTTATAAGTTGTACATGCACGTTTTACGATTAATAATATTATCTTATAGACCTCCTTTCCTGTTCAAAATGATGTACACGCAATTTCACGTGTTTTTTAATGCATATCATAAAAAGTTCCAATACAAGGAAAGTACTTAGATAATAAACAGAAGATATGCATTTTATATAGGTATAAATTACCTGTGATTGGCCAGATTGCGGTTGAGGAGATGCCGATGGTGGCGGTGCTGGAGATTGAGAAAGAGCACGTTGCGGCGACTGACTGGAAGGATTAGCTTGATTGGATGGAGGTGGTGGCGGATTCGGTGGTCCACCTTGGTTCCATCCCCTCTGCTCTGTGTACAGACTGGAAGGATGACTGGTTTGTGTGGTATACGAGTTTATCTAAAAAATACAAGTTACCATTAATTACCTGTTCATTGGAAAATTTGTATATTACTGTACATTTTTGTAAAATAAATGCAAAGATGCTACCTGATGGTGAGTATACGGCGCGTGAGGTCTCGAAGGAGAAGAATAACGTTGCGTGTATTGTTGATATGGCATAGGAGTCGGAGAACTTGGTCCTCCAGGCCCAGCATGTAATCTTGGTGACCCCTATTTTTTACAGAACAATAATTTTTTAGATATTTGACAAAATTGAAAATACTTAACTTGGAAAAAAGATAGAGCAAGGTATATCGATCGACTATACAACAGAATGTATTGTCTATCGATTGTCGAACATAATTTCTACGATGTTATATATAGTCAAATTCTCAAGGAGTTACCGTCTGCGGTGGTCGTTGACCAGGTTGAGGATAAACTGGAGGAACAACCGGCGGTCGTTGAATAGGCCAGGGTTGTTGATAAGTCTCTGGTCCCATTCCAGGATAATTTCCATGAAACCGATGCACTGGCGTAGATGCTTGAAGCAACTGATTTAACGTCGGGGTCGGACCGGTGGCTTGCGATATACTTTGGCCGGACAGAAACCTTGGCTGGCCCGGGAAGCTGGTCGGAGTAGCCCCTACGTATGCCAATCGGGATTCAATCTTGGAAGCTGCATAATGCTCTTCCATGTCTGCTCGGTGGACTCTTTCGCTTTCATGTATTAAGTGTTTACCATGATACTCCAATTGTTTCCCTGCAAAATCTCCATGCTTTCCCACGTATTCCGGTATCTGCTTGGCCGGATAATCGGTCAACGACTTGGAGGGAAACTCGTTCGATTTGTTAGTATACTCGTCCGAGTAGTCGCGTATTACGTTCGACGTGAACGGATGTCCGGGATGGTTCGGATGACCGGGCGCGTCGAGAGGCTCCTGCTTGCCGATAGATTCTTGAGGCGCCTGGCCAGCCTCTCTGGGTGATTTTACCTCACCGGCAGTGTGTCCACCAATGTCCTCGCGGTATTGACTCATCTCGAAACCCGTGTCCCCGCCGCGATTCACATATTTAAGCAGCTGGGCCGCGCCCCGGGGCACTTTATCACCCGGCTCTGGATCCAGCTGCTGCTTCGCGTTAACACTCGCACTATTCCCACCGACTTGCGGACGTTTCTGTGCGCATTTCACGGACTCGTTCAGCTTCACATCGTTTTGTTGGCTCTCGGCTTGCGTCGCAGCCATGTTCTCCTCTCCTCACGGAGCCATCGTCGTCTCATAAACTGGCCAATCGCGGGACCTCGTGTGTCTCGCGTACTATGTGCTCGAAATCGAAATCCTTTCCGGTTGAATCTCTCCTATCGTGCCCAACACTTTCCACCACATCCTCAGTCAGACCAGTAAGCACTAAGCACAGTACTAACAATTTTCGCTTCCTGCCGTTTTCAAAGTAGAAGGAACCAAAAAAAAAAGTCGTACGCGAACGTCAAAAGCAGCGTCGTACTTATTACGCCATCTCGCGGCTATGCTGTGCAGTCGTCTCTACCTTTAAACCATCGTTTACAATGCGACGATGTTTCTTCGGATGTCTGTTTCTATCGAGAATCCATTCGCAGTGGGTTCTTCGCAGAAGCGAAACTCCGGAATGCCTCGGTAACTAATTCCCAGTGCGCATGTGTCCGGAAGTGGAGCGTCGTGAATATAGTCTCGGAACGTCGTATTTAAGCGCGCATGCCTACGATAGTTTGTTCATCATGAATATAGCTTCGGAACTGCACATTTGACTTACTTGTTTGAAATATTTGTATTTTTGTATTAAAACTCTTTAATATCTGTACAAAACAGTTATGGAACTCGTCTTGAACGTTAAGAACCTTCAGTTACATACGTAACACGATAGAAATAACTTATTTGTCTTAAATCACCGTTTTTTACGATATTGCGTTTCAAGTATTGTCGTGTCTTTCAATGTTTTTGATTTTTAGCATTTCAGACTCTTCCATATTTTTCATCTTGAAGATTGTCGGTATGTAGGTCTAAAATGGTGTAAATGGATTGGATTACGGACATCAAAGGTTTCGAAACGGGTTTCGCCTCTATCAGGATGCTCTGTGTCCATATGATTTCCATAAAAAAACTCACCGATGTCCTTTAACGCAGCGTTTCTCAACTTACACGCTGCATTGAATTTTTAATAGACCTTGGGACGATAATTGCTACCTCACGCTAAAGCGACGAAAGTGATTTGTTTGTAAAGAAAGTAGTTAAATATTATCTTTGATATGATTTTTATAATCTTACAAGTGAAGTACATATTTATTGTGAATTCGTCAGCACTGCTTCCGTAGAATAATATATACTGAAGGTTACTTGTTTTTGCAAATAAATGTTATTGTCAAATATGCATGATTTCACTTATTTATTTCATATACAGTGATTGTGGTCTTTATTAGGCACATTTAGATCGCGGTACTATACAAACAAATATGTTAGGTCGCACGGCGAAAAGGTTGAGAAGCGCTGCTTCAACATATTAAACATGAATGCTACATTTTTGTAATCTTATCGACACAATCATTAAATTATCCGTTATATATTAAATTTGCAAAATTATTCGTATCTAAATGCGTTTTAATATGCCCAAATTAATTGATCGCGTTGAAACAGCAAAGAAAAGAAATGAGAATCTACAATAACTAATCCTAAAGGAAATCTAATCGACGGTGCTTACACCTTTAATTCCTTTTTCCCTGTTTGTGGAAATTCGACAAAAAATGTGAAGAATCAGTTATAACAAGATTATGTATTATATATATCTTTCTGTTCTGTGATCATAAACTATTCATTCTGGCGCAGACGCAATGATTAACATGCTACGGTACAGAAGGTTTCTGTATAATAACGCTATGTTCCTCCGTAATGTGTATTTTCATTTTTTATAATACAATAAATAGATACAGATTCGTACAGTTTTGGTGTATGTGTAATCATTCAAACTTCACATTTAAACGATAAACTATTAGGAACAAAAACAATTCATTTCTATTCATGATTTCTAAAACAATGTGAACAGGAAAAGTATAAAATATCTTCGTATCTTAGAATAATTACAGTTTAAAATTTCTGTAACAATTATGATAATTTTGTTGGTTTTATACATTAAACTATAAAATGACTTGACAAATATGTGTATAAAAAATTCTGAATAAAAGCAAGTTTCGGAAAGTGTATTTAAAAAAAAATAATTTTTAAAGTACAATTATTATTATTCACCGGTGACTCATTTCGTTATATTCACCATAAACGGAAGATTTAGTCAGGACTAAAAGATAGAAATTTGAATAAAGATAATGTCCTGAAGACTGATAGTGATTGATACGACTATACTTGTATCGTTACTTACGCGCGTGTAGTCTTATCGTGTATCTACGTGTGTCACTGTGTACATACGCACGTCTACGCGGCGTTTCAATACGTGGCAAAAACAATAATTATTTTATAACATTTGCTTTAACAAGCTGATAAGTAGATAGCAGGTAAGTCTTTTGAATGTCTTTAAGAAATACGTGCATTGTAATTGAAACTGTTCATTATGTTAACTTTTGTATGTTGTCTTTCATTATACTTTCGCGTAAATTCACGACGTTCTTAAAAAGAGTGTTTCTAAAAAATCTACGTGTTTTTCTATATTTATCAATTTTTTATTTAAATTTCAGTCGCGTATGGATTTTATAAGACACGAGTGTATATAAAATACTAGTGTTTAACTGACAAGCTGTCATATTCGTTAAAATTATTAGTGATGTTTCTAATGTTTTAAATAACAGTTTTGACAGAGTTATACCCAACTGCAAATCCATGTTGCTTTAAACACATTACAATTAAACAACCAAGGAGTAATGCAACAGAAAAAGAAGAAGTTGGGTACAATGAGGGCATTAATTCTTGTCGGTGGATATGGTACTAGATTAAGACCGCTCACATTAAGTCGGCCTAAGCCTTTAGTCGAGTTTGCTAATAAACCAATGCTTTTGCATCAAATAGAGGCTCTGGTATGTTTCAGTATTTTTCTGTTAATAAGTTTGTAAATATCTGTGATATACGTGGAAAGTTTAAGTGAGAATTAAATTACAGGTAGAAACAGGTGTGACCGAGGTGATATTAGCAGTGTCTTATCGTGCGGAAGAGATGGAAAGAGATTTAGGAGAGGAAGCAAAGAAATTAGGTGTACATTTAATCTTTTCGCATGAACCGGAACCCCTTGGTACTGCAGGACCGCTTGCACTTGTACACAATCTGTTAAGCTCAGGGAATGAACCATTTTTTGTTTTAAACTCTGATATTATTTGTGATTTTCCATTCAAGCAGTTGCTTGATTTTCACAAGAATCATGGTAAAGAAGGTACAATAGTTGTTACTAAAGTGGAGGAGCCATCGAAGTATGGTGTTGTTGTATACGCGGACGATGGTAAAATAGAAAGTTTTGTGGAAAAACCACAAGAATTTATCTCAAATAAAATCAATGCAGGTATTGTCTTTTTCTTTGATCAGTTGTGAAATTAGATGCTTAAATAATGTTGTCTGAATTTACGTAACATTTCTAAAAATTATGTTTTAGGCATGTACATTTTTAATCCGAGTGCCTTAGAAAGAATAGAATTGAAGCCGACAAGTATAGAGAAAGAAATTTTCCCATTAATGGCCAAAGACGGAGAATTGTACGCGATGGAGTTAACAGGATTTTGGATGGATGTAGGACAACCAAAAGATTTCCTTAAAGGTATATATTCGGAATAAATCTTTAATTCGCACTTAAACAATCGTCACATCTACTTTATTTATTTACGTTTCGTTTATGCAGGAATGAGCATGTACCTGACATCTATGAGACAAAAATCTCCTGAAAAATTGTACTCTGGTCCTGGTGTGGTAGGAAACGTTTTAGTGGACGAAACGGCAAAAATTGGCAAAGACTGTAGGATAGGACCCAATGTCACCATTGGTCCCGGTGTTGTGTTATCCGATGGATGCTGCATCAAACGCAGCACCATTCTCAAATCGGCTATAATAAAAGAACACGCGTGGCTGGACGGGTAAAATCTATCGTCTGAATCACATTGTTTCGCATTTAGAATAATATTTAACTGTATAACGAATGTATTGTTTTAGTTGCATCGTTGGTTGGAGAAGTGTCGTCGGCCGTTGGGTGCGGATGGAAGGTACAACGGTTCTCGGTGAAGATGTAATCGTGAAAGACGAATTATACATCAATGGAGGTCAAGTACTGCCTCACAAGAGCATTTCCAATTCTGTGCCGGAGCCTCAAATAATCATGTGACTAAAGACAATATTTTGAGTTACAACCATGTTGATACCGATAACCGATATGAGAACTGAGACCAAATCACGTATACTTCTTCGAAAAGAAAATTTTGTATCAGCTTTTTCAACTGTGTAAATCAACATCCAATATTTATAGTAATTTGTAACGTTTTTACACTTACGATTCAAATCAGTTTGACCGGTAGTCCTCGTACTACTATCGCAGCCGTAGTCATATATTGAGAACAAACATTTTTCGATTTTGCTATTGCTCTCAACATCTCGGGTTCCATCGACAAGTTTTGCGAACTTCTTCGTGGAGTTTTCAGGAACTCTAATCGTATGAAATTTTGGTGGTAGAATCAATCGAGAAATCCTTTAAAAATTGTACAAAATTTACAATACTAACTAAGGGTACCAGCGGACCACATATTGACATCTACGTCGGCCCATGATCTGTTCAATGTCGATGGTATCCAGCTGCTAATGAAATTTGTAGTCAATTTATCGACCTCGTTATCAGTGACTTCCCACAACATACCGAGTACGCAAGGACTATTAATAAAATATAAAATACAAATGATTTTTTTAATACTTCAAGATAGGTACGATGATTTCAGTAACTTCTAGTTCATTACCTGCTGGCTATTAAATACTGATTAGAGACACCATATGGCGGGAAGCGTCCTCCTACCGTAAGCAGTTTTACGCTACTGCAACCGAACAATAGAACAATCGCTTTCACCCTTAGTCTTTCGATATGCTCTCCAGGTAAGTACTGTATTCCATTACCGTGACCATTGTACATTAATATATCGTTATTAACTAAAGCATCTTCGAAAACTTTTACTTGCGGTTCAACGTTGTAGCAGCATTTCCAATTTGGCAACCAGTATTCAATAAAAAGTCTCATACGTTTTTCCATTTTAATCAAATTGCCCGATGGATTGACTATACACATACCCATGTCCTTTTTTATTTTAATTATTTTACAACCGTTTTCCATTGTGCTTTCGTGTTCTTTGAAAAGAGCATACACGACATGTAATGACGGAAAACGAGTAATAGGGTGATATTTTACAATTTTCATGGATTCAAAGGGTATGTAATCCATGTGCTGAAAAATATTTAAAAAATATATGAATATTGGAAAATATGTGTTCTATATATACTTGTAAACTTACTTCGTCAACGATTAAAATTAATGTTTTTCTAACTGCATCCTTCAGTTCGTTTATAGACGCCAATTTTCCATATATAGATAATATGACATTATGAGCGAGTTTATCATAACCGGAAAGCACGTATTTTACTGCACATGCTATTTCTTCTCTTGTTAGAAAACATGCAGTTAAGGCCACTTTTTTCAATAACCACTTAGATCGCTTCGATATGTTCTTACTACAAAATATAATTCTATTTAGTATTCCATCTATTAAAGTTTCAGATCAACAATCTTACTTACTTGTTCTCGTTATCTAATATAAGTTTGTCTATCATTTGAACAATGTCTTCCACTACATTGTGTTTGTCTATAGGGTCTGCGATAAATAAGATTCTCCACTCTCGTAACCATTTGTGTTCTAAGGCTTGTATAGCTGTCTTGCATACATGTATATACACTTGTATATATACACAGAAATTATAAAATTTAATTATACACAAATTATTGATGTTCTAAATACCTTCATTTTATTATTTTGCCGATCACGCATTTTCCAATATAACTCGCTGTTTGCATAAGTAGCCAGGAGCTCCGATTTATTGTGAGCAAGTACTTTCTGAATTTCAGAACAAATGTCATAAGAGGAATCTAATTTTGGTTTTGGCAGTGTTATGCACAAAGGTTCTGTGTCTTTGATTCCAGTTGGTAGTATAGTAATATGTATTTCTTGCATTATATTTGGCATGGACTTGTTACATTCGTTGATATCCATAGGCTGGTATTGAGAAGTGATTTGGATCATATACCATTCTGTATTCAAAATCAAAATATATATGCAATTAACACAAGCAAAGATAATTATATGAACTTAAAGGTTGCAAAGGTACAGTATAGAGTCTCAGACTCCAGCAAAATTTCCTATGTATTAATTTTTGTAACTGTATCGAGATATAACTACAAATATGAAGTGTTTTTAATGTTTTTCAGGAAATTTTATTTTGCAACTTTTCATAGCCCCAGAGAACAGTGTGTCTTTGCAGAATCAATCAAATTTGTTTTATATATTTTACCTTTAGGTAGATCAAAGAGTTTTGCTTTCAAATTATCAATGTTATTCTTATTACTTGTATTAAAATTAACATAGGAAGACTTGAGTCCATAGTCTACTCGCTTATCCATAATTGTATTTCTCACATGTGTTTTTACATATCTATGTAATATGTGTTGACGAAGTATCACAGCATGTGATTCAATTAAATGGTTTATCGCTTCCAGTTCATTTCCTATCTGTAAAAAATTTTTAGAACCTCAATCAAATCATGTAATTGAGATAATCACTCTCAGGATACACAAACGATACCTTTAAATAACATATTGCTAACATTTTATTTAAATTTTCATATTCAACGCATCCCATGCTGCATTTCGCTCTCGCGAGAAATCTTTCAATATCGTTTCTCACATTTTCCAATGAAATGTCCTCGGTTAAGTTCGATGCTTCGTCACTTCTGTCATTATACGAACGACAGTCACGAAGAATTTGATAGATTTCTTCCATGTTGCTGGTTACTTTACAATCTCTTACTTCTTATTTACACATTCATTACGTACTTCAATTGTCTATCCCTAACTCTTGCAATGAAAACTGTTAGAATCAAATGATTCGAATTCAAACGGACCTGTTAGCATAAGAATAGTTACCAACTTAAAGCTTAGATTTCCGAATGAGTTTCTAATAGATTTCATTTTGGAAATAACCCTTTCGTAAAATAAAAAATGTCAATCGTGCATAAAAAAAGAGCTAGAAAAAATATTTAATTGAATCATATCATAATTTCAAAAGCACAAAATATAATATAATTTCATGCAATTACAAATTGTTATGTTAGGTTAGATTTATTAGTTTCCTCTTGGATACAGTAATTCAATTACCAAGAAATGGCGGTTTAGGTTGGTATTATTGAGAGGCTTGGAGAGGAAATTCTCTCTGCCGTTACTAACAAAAATAATTAAAGTGAAGTAAATAAGAAAGAAGCAAGATAAGATGAATAAAACAATCATCGTTTATTTACAAGTGAAAAAAAAGTATAGGTTGAAAAAATACTTTTCAGTTCTACTTTTTTCCTTCAGATGGCGCTCGGCTGTTTTGGTGCATATAAAACATTCTGGTCGCCGTTCTATCCCGACTAATTAGGTTCGTAAAGTTAGAACGCTTGAAATGGAAAGAAATCGGTCATTGCAAATGGTGGTCGGTTCACGAGGAGAACGTAAAATCGACGGGCATCGTCGCTAGGGGACGAAAGTGCTTTCAAATATAAGGTAAAATAATAATCTTCGTTTTTCCGTATATTCAGATATATTTATATTTTTATCACTTCGCCACGATTCGCGCGACAAAGTGGCGCGATATATTCTCGAAACATTGCTGCCGTTAACTGTTTAACATGATGCGCGTTGAGAATTTTCTCTGTGTGAATTACATTTTCCTGCAGTTAATTTTTCTCGTGAAACGAGTATACGTATGATAAAAATATCGTATCTATATTTATATGCACGCTACGGTGTGTGTAGTAATATTTTGTATTTGACGATGGAAAATCCGATGAAATAATCTCATGGAGGTATTTATTACAGAATGGATGGACATTCCTTACATCAGTAGTTTTTCTCATTCATTGACTGAATAAAAACAAAGGGTACAATGTATCTGTACAACTTAACGCTGCAGCGTGCAACGGGTATTACCCATGCAGTGCATGGGAATTTCTCCGGTAGTAAGATGCAAGAGATTCTAGTTTCTCGTGGAAAATCTTTGGAGCTTTTAAGACCAGACCCAAATACTGGAAAAGTTCATACCCTATTGACCGTAGAAGTATTCGGAATTATAAGGTCTTTAATGGCCTTTAGGCTGACTGGCGGTACCAAGGATTATATTGTAGTCGGTTCTGATTCAGGACGTATTGTAATTTTGGAGTACATCCCTGCAAAGAATGTTTTCGAAAAAGTACATCAGGAAACATTTGGAAAAAGTGGTTGCAGACGTATTGTTCCTGGACAATACTTAGCTATAGATCCCAAAGGAAGAGCAGTAATGATAGGTATTGTATTTATCTTCTTTTCCGCTTATATTACACTTTGAGCGTGTCTTGGCTAAATAGGTCCCTAAATGTCTGCTTCGAAAAATGATTCTACCATTATACGTTACTCTTGAGATAATACAACTTTGTTCTCAAAAACTTTTTCATATAATAAATAGAGGCATTTAGGTGAAATATACTTTCCACCATATGATTATTTTACTGATCCGTGTTTCAACTGATTAACATTGATTATACTATTCAGAATGATGGTGCAGTTTTAATTAGTTTTTTTTTTCAATTCTTATAATTATCGATAAGTACTAACTATGTTGGTAATTGTTTCAGGTGCAATTGAAAAGCAAAAGCTTGTATATATTTTGAATAGAGATCCGGAGGCTAGATTAACAATTTCCTCGCCTTTGGAAGCTCATAAAAGTAATACGTTAGTTTATCATACGGTAGGTGTGGATGTAGGTTTTGAGAATCCCATGTTTGCCTGCCTAGAAATCGACTATGAGGTATTAATTTCAGCATTATTGAAGCGACTATAGATTGTCGCGTCCTATAATATTCTCTCATAGAAAAAATTCTATTTCTGTTCTGTAGGAAGCAGATAGTGATCCCACGGGTGATGCTGCAGTAAAAACACAGCAAACATTGACCTTATACGAGTTGGACCTTGGTTTGAACCATGTTGTTCGCAAGTATAGCGAACCTTTAGAGGAACACGCAAATTTTCTTGTCTCTGTTCCTGGTGGAAACGATGGGCCCAGCGGTGTCCTTATTTGTTCAGAGAATTACCTAACATACAAAAACTTGGGAGATCAACATGACATTCGTTGCCCCATTCCTAGGCGGCGCAACGATCTAGATGACCCCGAGAGGGGCATGATATTTGTTTGTTCAGCCACTCATAAAACTAAGAGCATGTTCTTTTTCTTGGCTCAAACCGAGCAAGGGGACATTTTCAAGATTACCCTTGAAACTGACGAAGACATGGTGACTGAAATCAAATTAAAATATTTCGATACAGTACCTGTTGCGGCAAGCATGTGTGTTTTGAAAACAGGATTCTTATTCGTTGCATCGGAATTCGGTAACCAGTAAGTGCATAGTTACAAGAATTCTCACACTGCAACACGTTGGTTCGATTTGAACTTTGAAATAAATTAATCTTTTTTCCAGTTACCTCTATCAAATCGCACATTTAGGAGACGACGACGACGAACCAGAGTTCAGTTCTGCTATGCCTCTCGAAGAAGGCGATACCTTCTTCTTCGCGCCAAGACCGCTTAGAAATTTGGTATTGGTGGACGAGATGGACAGCTTGTCGCCGATAATGGCGTGTCAGGTAAATGTAGTTCCCTAACAGAATTTTAAATTATTTCACGTAAACGAAATGTCCATGCACCTTCAAGTAGGAAGCTGATATTTAAAAGTCTTTTTTTCTGTGGAAAGGTGCAAGAGTAAAACATTCTTAGTCGCCTTCATTTTGTCATTGCAAACTGAAGTTGAACCTAAGATTGACAGACACACCATAGAAACGAACTACTGCAGACGTAAAACGTAGAATTTGTATTTACAGAGTTAATGACTTATTGCAGGTGGCTGATTTGGCTAACGAAGATACTCCTCAATTGTACATAACGTGTGGAAGAGGGCCGCGCTCGACGCTGCGTGTATTGAGGCATGGTTTGGAAGTTTCTGAAATGGCAGTCAGTGAACTGCCCGGTAATCCAAACGCTGTATGGACTGTTAAAAGGAGAATTGATGGTTAGTTCGTAAACGTCTTACCCAGTAGTTGTTTGCATGTTTTTCTTATTATACGCTTAACCAACAGTTTCGAACAAATGTTAGTTTTTTTTCTATATTGAAGATACATACTTGTTAATTCTAATATCACAGTTACACCCATTATATATACGTATATATTATTCGACTTAATATTAGAGTATATTATAATTGGTCTGTTTCATTTTAAGTACATGTACACATCGGTTTCTTCTTTTTCCAATAATAGAATCGAACAACATTACAAATCTTTGGAAAATACTTGATATCGATACGCGATAGGAACTCTATAGTTATTTTGAATTGCGATTAATTCTAAAGAGAAATAAATTAGTTTGTGTAAATGATATTGACGAATCTGGTGGCTTGATACACTCTTATCAAACACCAGTTCTCTCTTTCAGGCTACCAGCATGCTATTGGTTGAACTACAGAACACAGAGTGACTAAAAGGTAAGAACACTCGATTTTGCTGGGGGATAAAGAGCATTGCTTTTGCACCAAAAGTCCGTCTACTCTTTGTGTATAGGATGACAGTGTGTGTGCGCTCGACTGCCACGAAGATAATCTCTATTATATCTCTATTTCTCGCCTGTGTTTTATTCTGCTTCGATATCTCAGAGTGAGCTTTATGATTTTGATTACAGAGGAGTATGATGCATACATCATAGTGTCCTTCGTGAATGCAACTCTTGTACTTAGTATTGGAGAAACTGTCGAAGAAGTGACCGATTCTGGTTTTCTTGGTACAACACCTACGCTGAGCTGCTCCGCTTTGGGCGAGGACGCATTGGTCCAGGTAAAATTATTCTGTTCTTTTACACGTTTTACCTGCGTCTCTGCACTAAGGTATCTCCGGCACCTGGCCTACCACGTGACGGTCGCAATAACTGGTGCTAAATCATAACGAGTTTGTCGCATCGTTGAATGTTTAGCTTCGATCTAAATAGTTCTGGTATTTAAAGCTCGACAGTTCGCTTTGCAACGAAAGAGGAATCGTTTGTCGTGCGAATACGAAAGTAATTCTCTACCTTATTTTAGGTATATCCTGATGGAATACGCCATATCCGCGCAGACAAGCGTGTCAACGAATGGAAGGCGCCTGGCAAAAAGACCATAGTTAAATGCGCGGTGAATCAGCGTCAAGTTGTCATCGCGTTGACCGGTGGAGAATTGGTGTACTTCGAAATGGATCCTGTATGTGAACTCTTCCATTACGCTTTTATTGTATTTTTACACTTTACATTCACACGTTGCATCGATTGTTCTCTCTGTGAAAACATGTTCTCAGGGATGTAAGAGATGCACAAAATATATCACTTTTTCATCTCGCGTGTAGTTAACTCGTCACTGAGCCTCGAAGTGGATGAGAAGTGAACATTTCATCTACGACGTCCCAGCATTCGATTAACGCTGATTGTTTCGTATTTTCTAGACCGGACAATTGAACGAATATACGGAACGGAAAAAAATGCCATCGGAAGTGATGTGCATGGCTCTCGGTAACGTAGCGATCGGAGAGCAGAGATCATGGTTTTTAGCCGTTGGTCTTCAGGACAACACAGTCAGAATCATTTCGTTGGATCCATCGGATTGTTTAGCGCCCAGAAGCATGCAAGCCCTGCCTGCCGCTGCAGAAAGTTTATGTATCGTTGAAATGGGTGCGAAAGACGCTAACAGTTCCGAGGACTTGTCACCCCAACAATCTAGCTTATACTTAAACATAGGTAAATTGAGCCTGTAAAGACGATCTACATTATGTACCAGGGTTCTCCTCCTAAACATCCCTTCCTTTAGGTGTACCACCCTGTATGCAACTCTGTCTACAGAGTGTCCTATCTATTATTCAAAGCAAAGCAGTATATAATTTATGTCTGTATTCTCTTTAGGTTTGCAAAACGGTGTATTATTGAGAACAGTATTAGATCCCATTTCCGGCGATCTCGCGGACACACGTACACGCTATCTAGGATCTCGGCCTGTCAAGCTATTTAGGATAAAAATGCAAGGGAACCAGGCTGTGCTCGCGATGAGCAGCAGGTCGTGGTTGAGCTACTATTACCAGAACCGTTTCCATTTGACGCCGCTTTCTTACGAGAGCTTGGAATTTGCGTCAGGTTTCAGTTCCGAGCAATGTCCCGAGGGGATTGTTGCGATTTCGACGAACACATTGCGGATCCTTGCCCTCGAAAAATTAGGCGCCGTGTTCAATCAGATCAGTTTCCCTCTGGAATACACGCCAAGGAAATTCGCCATCCACTCGGACTCTGCGCATTTGATAATCATTGAGACCGAGCACAACGCCTACACGGAGGAAACAAAGCAGCAAAGGAGATTACAAATGGCAGAAGAGATGCAAGAGGCTGCAGGTGCGGAAGAAGCAGCGGTAGCGAGAGAACTTGCAGAGGCTTTCTTATCCGAAGAGCCTAACGAAGCTATATTTGGTGCGCCGAGAGCTGGCCCGGGTTTATGGGCATCCTTGATCAGAATAATAGCTCCCACGACGGGACAGACTTTCGAGATACATAGGCTCGAGCAAAATTTGGCTGCTCTATGGTGAGAATTTGATATTAGCCTACCGTTAATTTTATTACAGCTGAGGAAAAGAATAAAGTGATTCATTTGTACATTGCAGTCTGAGCCTTGTGAAATTCGCTAACCAAGGCGATCAACTGTTCCTCATCGTTGGTGTCGCTAAAGAATTCCAGTTGAACCCCAGAGTCAGCAGTGGAGGATTCCTGTATACTTACAAGTAAGTCTGATGTTTGAGCACCTTCAAAACATTTTCGGAGTTGGTATATTTATATGATGACAAAATTACACAATCACTGTATCATATGATGATATTCCTGCAGTACTGATAACTAGTTCAGATAACTAAGACGTCGTACGATTTTGAAAAGGGATATATTGTTATAATATGATTTTTGTCTAGGGTGAACCTCGAATGTACCAGTCTTGAATTGGTACACAAAACAAACCTGGACGAGGTACCGTTGGCTATATGTCCTTACCAGGGACGCGTGTTAGTCGGCGTCGGCAGAATGTTGCGTCTGTACGACATGGGCAAGAAAAAGTTGTTGCGTAAATGCGAGAACAAGCATATTCCGAATGCCGTTGTTTCTATCAATGCGATAGGTCAACGAATATATGTGAGCGATGTTCAAGAATCTGTTTACGCGGTCAGATACAAACGACAAGAAAATCAGTTGATCGTCTTCGCGGACGATACACATCCGAGGTGGATCACGACGACGTGCGTGCTAGATTACGACACCGTTGCCACTGCGGACAAATTTGGGAACATCGCTGTCGTGAGTATTTTGTTTTATTCTTGACAAAGTATTTAGCTGAATAAGGTGGTTAAATCTGCCCCAAACGAAATTGATCTTTCATCATACTATCCGAAAAAATTGATTTTTTATTTTATTAATTAGGATGTCTTTTATAAAAAATCTGAAAAATTTTTATCCGTCTATATACCCTTTGTTATAAGTTGAACAACTCTGTAAATTGATTTAATGTCTTTACAGATACGTTTGGCAAGCGGAATTAACGATGACGTGGACGAAGACCCTACTGGGAATAAAGCTTTGTGGGACAGAGGTCTACTGAACGGTGCCAGTCAGAAAGCAGATACCGTCGCTTGCTTCCATGTTGGTGAAACAGTTATGTCTTTGCAAAAGGCCACTCTGATTCCTGGCGGATCGGAAAGTTTAGTGTACACGACGTTAAGTGGAACGGTTGGCGTTCTCGTACCGTTTACAAGCCACGAGGACCACGATTTCTTCCAGCATTTAGAAATGCATATGCGCTCCGAACATCCGCCCCTCTGCGGAAGAGATCATTTGTCCTTTAGATCGTACTATTACCCTGTAAAAAACGTAATCGACGGTGATCTTTGTGAACAGTTCAATTCGATCGAACCGGCAAAACAAAAGAGTATATCTGGCGATCTCGAACGAACGCCATCGGAAGTCTCGAAGAAACTCGAAGACATCCGTACGCGTTACGCATTTTAAGGATCTCTAAATGACGTATTGTGTCAGTTCATTCACAAGCTATATTTTATTTGTTTGCATTCCGTTCCCGTCTTTTCGACACCATTCTATTCGTTTCTTTATTTTGTATAACAAAATAGGCAAACGTTAATCGATGAGGAATTAACACAAATACTTCCGATGTACAAGGGTTAAAAAGAAGATAGGTATAGAATAATCACACGTTGTATGTAATTAATTAAAAGTTAGTTTTGAATGTGATCGTAGGGAAAAAGTTTAATTTAAGTACACAAAAGGAGCGTTCGTTATCGATAAGGAAATGTATTTTTAATCGTCGAAAATGTGTAAATTTTTACATCGCATCTTTAGTAGCGTAGAACAAACCATGAATTCGTGCATTCGCGAAGAACTAGTATTATTCTGCCGCGCAGTTGTCTTTGAATATTCTTTGTCCATTTCGTGGATTGTGTGCCGCGCGTTCAGACAAAACTGCAGTGCGGTGCAATACTGATAAATACATACGTTTCTTAATTGTAGAAAAAAAAGAACTTGTTGAGAATATCACCTTCACGTTGAATGTTCGCAAATAATGATCTGGTTAATTTCTTCTTTCTCGCCATTCTTTAACCTCGCCACAGTTTACTTGTAGTAACATTACTAAAAAAACTATAGATGAACTGTACTTCTACAGTTCAGAAAAAAATAGAAAATGCTTTATCGACCTATTTTAACATTTTATAAATATAACGCCCGCAAAGTGAGCTGTACTCGCCGATTATATATTGCCGAGCTAAAAATGAGGTTGATAAACAATTGTTAACTATCTACAAAGACAGTGTGAAGGTTGCGTTTTCTACGTTCCACATACTTCTGTATTCGCATGTTTAATTTCGTTTTTATATCATTGTACACGTTAGCGGCTTCAAACCACAAATAAACTAAAACTTTCGTAAAAACGATTAAAAATAAAGGACTATCATTTAATGTGTCATAAAACTAAGAGAAGAAATATCAGTTACCAAATAAAGTCATGAAATGCAGAAACAACTGAACCATTTATATAGATGAACGCGTCGGTGTTAGTAATTGAAAGTTACAGAAACAACGATTTCATTTCTAAATACGCTTTTATTGTTCTAAAAAGTTCGCAAAGTATTCTACGATGCGATGCGCGCAAAAAGCTACCGATGCGTTGCATCTCTCACGTTTTGCTCGAATTTTACGATCTCGTTTTCTCTTCTCCCCCCGTTGTCGTCACGGCTTATGTGCATCTCTTTTTGACCTACAATTCATCCCCTATAGCGGTCAGCCGCCGTTGCGACTCGCATTTTTTTCTCGTGAAGCTCCGAAGTACGGTTAATCCGCGTACCGAAGCGTATCGAGGGTATAATGCAACGTTATTACCCTCGTTTAACCTTCAGACGTATAACTGGGGTACGAAAGGCTTTAAACGCTTCACCGTGTCAACGAAAGAAAAATTACAGGCCAGTTCTATTTAAACTTTCGTCGGCATTACAATTAGCCGCGATTTAATAGCCGGAGTGCCTAACCAAATATTTGTTTTCTCAGACGTCGCTCGACCTCGTGCAACGCGTTGTAATTAACTCTAGAAACGCCGAGGTCTAAAACCGACCGAATACGATTTTATTATATAAACTGCAAGAACGAATTTATTGTGATTTCAACCAACTTTTATCGTGCGGCGCGTACAAATGAATCGATTCACAGAATATATTCCCAGTTACACCAACAATCTGAGATAGATCATTTTTACCCTTTCAGTAGATCAACAGTTTCGGTTCTTTCTTTTAGCCTTCTGTACAAGGTGTACAGAAACGTGTCTCGTTAAAAAGAAAATAATTTGTTAATTGCATCAGTTCATGATAATCCATTTTATTCGTTTTAAACAGGGCTTTTACTATTGCTCGGATCTACGGATATTCGAACCTAAATAGCTGCCCACTCGACGAGCTGTATAAATTCGGAAAAATTGTAAAGTGGAAGGTTAACTACAAAAATCATCGGAGGAAAGTTTTGAACATTTACTACGAGTCGATGGCTAGGGTTCGGACAACCGAGACCAATAGTACGATTTCATACAACATCTGTTGATGAGAACGCAAGCCGGGCAATAGTTGGGTCTGCCGACAAGGGCTTTTGGGTGTTGCGATCGGTAGTTACGTCACTGCGGCATACGTAGCACCAGTAGCACGGTTTAGGGCGTTGAAACGGTGAGAGTAAGGGTAAGAGGAATGGAGGGATGGAGAGGGAGATAGAAAGAGAGAGAGCGAGGGAGAAGGACCGAATGTCGATCGATGAATTGAGGCGCCAGGCTCTGAGCTCAGCCCCGTTTCGTTCCATCACCCTTACCCCAGAACATGCCCTGCAGCGAACCAGCCCTCCGGGGTTTTCTCTTTTACCGTGCAGTTGCGCATTAACCTCTCGACGGTGTGGAGTTGCGTGCCGTTCGTTCGGTCACTGGACTTTCAGTCCCGTTGCCGTTGCATCGGCCTTCGACGCTCGGTTGCGACCGCTTCGGTTTCGGCATCAGCTTCGGCATCCCCAATCGTTGCAACCTACATCTCCGGGAGCAGCACAACCATCGACAATATGTTGTACATCCAGGGTCCGTCGCGGTTTCGCCAGGGGTGGTGTTGATTACCGGTATCGTTCGTTAATCGTAATCATGTTGACTGTATCGGTCGCCAGCAGACGTCATCTCGACGAGCCACATTCAAGAATCACCATCCCTTGAGAGCAAAGTCGCTGGTATTCTGTGAATGTCATCGATTCCATCTACGTCCTCGGACTTGCTATTGTGATGTTCGATTCAATGACAGACGATTATGGTAAATCCTCTCGATACGTCTTCCTCGGAAGCTTTCGTGTTTGCGTGTGGGTTTTAAGGATTCCGTGCGCTTCTGACATACATACATATAAATACATTCGAGAGATTCCGGGGAATAAAATAGCAGCGGCCTCGTAGCAGTTTCATTTCCGCGGTATAATGTGACGTTTACGGGGTAGACGTTATCGCGCTATGTTCACGTGTTTCAGATAAAGTAACTTTTATTTTTTCCTTTTTTTTTTATCGTTGTTTTTCAGTGTAATGCGGTCGTTGAATGTATATGCAAGTACATGCATATATTTGCCGGTAGCGTCTTTGTCGGAACAATGGAAATGAAAAATATCTGACACTCGATTTTCGACACGAGCATTTTTCATTTGTTTAGGTAGGCTCGATCTAATCTGGGCGAGTGCCATGTCAAGCAAACAACTCGAGAGCGAGTGTGTATGCATGCAATTATATTTCTGTTTGCTTTTGAACTTTTGAGAATTTCTGTTTGCACACAGCGAGGACGAGTCAATTGCAATGAAAATACGTCCATTTCGTCGAGAGTGTCTGTATCGTGTAAATAATAGACGAAATGAAGTAGCGATGAAGTAGGTTGACATTTGAAGCACCTTAGTGGCCAATGTTTACACGCATAAATATGTAAATATATTTATTTGATTGCTTCATGTTTTTGTTACTACATCGAAATATTTGTCGATTCATATATTTTTTTCCATCCACACTATTGAAATGACAGGTATGAATGATCATGTTTTATTTAATTTTGTACTTCTTAAATGTTTGAGAGCAAATGTTTTGGCAGAAGCAATAAAAAATGATTCGGCTAACCGATATGATTTTTATTTTGCAGGAGGTAGCTGATGCTGGAGGTGGCTACAAGCGAATTCGGGTAATTGCTCTGGTTCTGTTGGTGCTTCCGTTCGGTTGCTTCGACTATGTGGCAGGAGGTGATTGCGGTCTGGCTGAGTTGACTTGCAGAGATCGACATTGCGTACCGATAGATGCTTACTGCAATGGCCGAGACGACTGCGGAGACAACAGCGACGAGCCACCGATGTGTACGCCCTGCAATCGTACCTATCATGGTCGAGAAGGACGCACGTACAAGTTAGATCTTCCAAGACCCTCGGAGGAACGTCTACCGTTTCTTTGTCACTTGACATTTACCGCTGCTGGACAGGGGTACGGGGAATTAGTGCAACTGCTCTGGGATGCGTTCAGCGTGGGTAGAGTAGATCCAAACACGGATAGCTTTATAGCAAGTTGCCCGGAGGGTTCGTTGCAGTTAGCAGAACTGGGTAGACACTTTACCGGTGGGTCTTGGTGCGGAGTGGGAGAGGGACAGGCGTCTTATTACAGCGAGACCAGCACCGTAACAGCATCCATACGGTTATTTCACGCGCCTCCTAGCGTGCCGTTCGAGTTCCAGTTGCGGTATAGATTCGTAGCACGCAACGAAGCAGTCGCTAGATTAGGAAAACCAGATCTTCCAATTGAAAGAGGTTCCCCGGTGCCGGGTACATACTGCTCTAGAAATTTTTACGAATGCCATTTGAAGCAGTGTAGACTACAGAGCCCGAATTATCCCGGCGAGTACCCGAGGAATGCGAGCTGCTTGATCACCATAAGGCAGAAGGAAGTGCCTACGTGCAAGCATGCCATGATCTCCGTGAAATCCACGGCGGTCGGTCCGGTCGGAGTCACTACAGCCAATAGTTCTTTAAGCGTATGGCAGGATTGTCCTCCCGAGAAGGACCGCCTCATCTTCCACGACGGTGTTCGCCCAGAAGATCCGATCTTGTTGATCTATTGCGGGGGACCGTTGCCTAGAATAACTGCCAGGGGTCCGTCGATGCAAGTGGAATTCCGCAGCTCCCCGATAGCCATTCCTCTGGGTGCTGCTGCTCTGCGGCTCGAGCTCGAAATCCAAGTAGTGTACGTCGACTCCGATGGACTCGATTATGCCAGGGGTCCTCAAGGCTGCCACTTTTTTGTAAACGGGACTAGCAAACGAAGCGGTATACTGCGAGCACCGCTTCACGCACTGCCACCAAACTCGAGTTGTACGTGGAACATCAAAGGGGCTGTCGGAGACAGAGTATGGATCTATTTTTCTTCTTACTCCCAGAGAGATCTAACAGGCAGCGTAGAGAATAACGCCAGCTCCCAATCGGACGTACCCTGCGCGGTGAAATTGATCTTCTGGGATGGAACTCCTAACACCGGTTTTCCAGTAGCTACGCTTTGCGACGACACGCCTAAGTTGTGCGCGCACGCAGCTTTGAGAAACGTCACCAGAAGTACACGGCCATGCACTAAGGAAGAGAGCTACATGACGATGGCACCTTCTCTGACGCTGCGCATGGAAACACAGTTGGGCACTGCTCTTCACACAGTTAATTTTAATGTAAGCAGCCGATATATCAACTTTTGCTTTTCTCTACCGGTTTATATCGTCGATTGCCCTTTTAATCCTCGCGTGATTTCCCACCGTCTCTGAATATATTTATAATAAGAAATTCATAGAAACTTCAAAACTATTCGTATCAGCAAGCACAATTGTTGTTCTGAAAATTCTGGTTTTCATCGCGTTGTAAGTAGCCGATCGAAGCAGCGTGTATAACGAACAGTTCTATTCTGCAGGCACAGTATGAATTTATATCGACCCTCCAAGTTGGCGAGCCCTGGGGAGACGGGGTCTGCAGCCGGGTTTGGCGTAAAGTTCGAAGCGGGGAGGTGATGTCGCCGCGTGATGTCCGGCTGTTCGGTAGGGGCGGGTCCTCGAAATTAGACTGCCGGTACCGGATCGAGGCCGGCACGGACGAGAGGGTGCGGTTAACGTTGCACAACGTCAGCCTCGGCGAGTCGACGGTTTGTACGAGCGAGCCAGACCCTCATACCGGTCGACCTCGTTGCGTTCAGGAGGTGGGTTCCAGAGAAGCTCGGATAGTCTTGTACGAGGCCCCCTGGCGGGATATTCGGCTGCCCAGAGCCTGTCTGTGCGATAACACGTCGCACTTGCCTCTGACGCACGTCTCGTCGAGCAGAGCTCTGGAGATCTCGTTCTTGGTCGACCAGCAGGCGCCGCACGAGGACTTCGAGACGCTTTTCTTTTACGCGAGCTTCGAGCTGATTCGGGCACCCGAGTGTCCCAGGAAACAGAGAGTACGCGGAGAAGGTGATTAGGCCGATTCCTGCAGTTTTTATTCAATTGCCCACCGATATGTGAACTGGATATTTTTACCGAATTCTTTGGTGCTTTTCAGGAGGCGAGCTGAGGTTCGTGTCACCACCGCTGTCAAGACCGGACATCTACTGCGAGGGACTACCTTGGCTAGTGGAGGCGCGCGAAAACAGGTCTCTCTTCGTGTTGACCTGGGGCTGGTTCCTCCCTCTGGAGCCACCCCCACCGTCGGAACTGAACGAACAGACAAAGTGTCCGACAACCAACCGGATACTCCTCTACTCCGGATGGCCGCCCAAGCTATTGAAGGTGGTGTGCCCCGTTGAGCCAGGCGCAAGGGAGTTTACGGTCCACGTGTTCTCGGAGGAATGGCTCGGTGGCACCGGCGAGGGCAAATGGCCTGGCCCGCCGCGGCCACCTGCGCTTCTCTTGGACTTCGTCGCCAGGGAGCCTGGTCAGGCCGCAGCCTCGTGGCTCGAGATATCGAAGAGCAGAGCGGCATTGCGTAGACAACTGCGCCTGCCCGAGAGGGGGATTGAGAACGAAACTTTGTCGCACGGGGATTGCCCTCACAAGTGCCCCGAGCTGAGCGCCTGCATCGCCGCGAGCCTCTGGTGCGATGGACGAGCTCATTGCCCGTCCGGGCACGACGAAGCCAACTGCGGTAACGGCGCGAAACTCCTCGGACTGCTTCCATCGGAAATGTGGCTGGTGCTGGCCGGTGTTGCGGGAATTATCGCTGCCTTCGCCTGTTTCTTTGCTGTACTCATCGGCAGGTGAGCGATCCTTGCTTCGCTGACCAGAGTCTGTCGTCCGAAGATTAACGAGGTCTGTAAATATCGGTAGAACAAAGATCGTAAAGCACAGCTTGTATGTTGCAGGTCAAAAACACGCAACAAGGGACTTCATTACAAGGGTACAAAGAAAAGCAATAGACCGAGACGCGCCCCCACAGAAGAAACGCTGCTCGGAGCAGCCTCCTGACAACAGCAACCCGGTTTCGTGGAGTATATCCACGTTGACCGGGAAACAACTGTTTAGCAATATTTCTCTATGCTTCACCGTCCATTCAACTTACCACTGTTCCACATTTTTCAATCACGATTCATCCTTTCAAGTACCTTCTTTTCTAGTCGATGGTAAGTGGAGTCTTTCGGTTATCCCTGGCTATTGACTGCACGTTTTATTAAAGGTTCTTGTTAATTAGAAGTGCAATAGCAAGGGACAAGATAACGATTAGGGGTAGAATGTGTTTCGCCTGAAACAAGCCATCTTCTTTGGTTGCGATGATACTAGGTGTAGAATGCAATGGAGAAGGTATGCGCGTATGTGTAAAAAACACTCTCGTACCATCGTAGCTAGAGAACATGATTCCACGATATGTTTCAGGCGAAACATCCTGTTAGTTCCATTACGTTGAATCGTTCTAATGTTTGCAGCTGACGTGGTTACGGTTGACCTTAGTTTTAATTATCGTTGCGTTGTTATGCGTTAACGTGAACGATACAGTTCAGTTCCATGGAGATTAGACGATTTAAGTTTCGTCGATGTAGCGGACGCGAAGATAAGTGCAAATAATATTAAAGTACGTACACAGAAATACATGAATAATTTAATAAAATATCACACACATTGCTCAAAGAACGTTGTAACTGCCAAAAAATATTTTAAGTTCGATTAGCAGTTGTACAATTTTTAGCAACAATGGAAACGAACAATAGAAAAACGAGAGTGGGAGAGGGAGTGAGAGTGAGAGAGAAAGATGAAAGAGCGGTGAATGTAAAACTGTCTTATACTGTTGTTTAAGGATGTTCTCGATTTTTATCTTTAACATAAGTTACGTGCATTGTGAAATACGTTTTTGCTCTCAACGGTACCAAAGATTCGTTTCGGCGTATACATATTTAACGTTAACCGTTTTTCTCGTACTGTTTAGAAATATTTTCGATTTTCTTCATCGCTGAGCCGTACTTTTAACGAACTTACGTATCGTTGTTTAACTTGAAGGCTTGCCGGACTCGCAAGACAGGAGGATTACGATAAATATCGACAACGAGAGCTCGCATCACGTTTGATTTGTTGAACTGGGTAGGAGGTGGCTGCAGGGTCGACGATAATAACTTGGCAGGTTGGATGCACGGTTTCCATCGAACAGGTACACGGAATTTACCTGCTAAACTATTTTTGTCGAGCTATACGTAAATATATACCATTAAGGGAACAATTGTAGGTGAAGTTCCAGCGCACAAGAAATTCTCATAAAGCTGAAAGAAAGAACAAAAAAAAATAATAATTAGATGAGATTTATATGGTACAATATTATATAACAGTGTTTCCTCGGCTCTTTGTTTCTTCTACTGTGAAAAGTGTTCAATTTTATTCCGAGACCGATCACATCTTTTATATAGAATATTTTTCATCGCGTACTCGTCCTTTGTTCACAAACAAATTTCTTTGGTTCGCAATGATATATACAAATATATACATAGATATATCTATATAAAAACGTATAAAAACGAAAAAGAAAATAGTAGCAAAGTATAATATATTCTTACTAACCAAAGGAAATTGAAAATCAGACGATCTATTTAAAACGTAGAACTAGCAACGTCTAGAGGACACACTTCCGCGGATATTCTAAAAGAAAGGTTACTCATAAAATCGCTGTTATACAATATTTAGTACTATAGTTTATAGTTGCACTTAAACGATTAGAGTCTACTTAGCTGCGACAGAAAGAAATATGGAATATAGCGACGTAATTTACAACTATAAAACACTCGGTAACTTTAGAGAGTTGTTATTCGAATATAATTACCTGTTACACGAAAACGACTAACACGTATTACTTAAGCGGAAATGGATACATTCGCCTACTAGGTAGTTGGAGACTAGGTGATTCGTACGTAAAAAGAAACAAGATCGATTCATCGTCATTGAATATTTTAAGCCGATATTTCGATTCACGAACTGCAATCTGAACGAATAAATCAAACATAGTTTTTAATTGGATCATCGATCAATCATATTTGCTGTACGCGAATCACGCAGTTTAAGGAGTTACACGTTAAGTACCACTGTAAGGACTGAAAGTAAATTACAAGAAGCAGTGATTAAGCGAAAGGAAGACAACAATATGTATTGTAATAAGTGCTACTTGAAGAAAAGTTTACATTACGATATATTGTATAATTAGTTTTTAGAAAGTATACAAGACATTAGGACATCCTACGCATCGCGTGATGCGCAAAGCAAACGCCCGGCTCCTCGCAGAGAATCGAACGTTTCGAGAACTAGATAACTGCTAGATTATGGATTTTATGCATTTAAAACGGTTTTTGTCTTCCAAAATTCTTTAAAACAGTTCGATCAGATTCTTGGCCTCCCCGATACACAATAAAATCTCTAATGTAGGGAGCAAACGTTTTGTTTTTGTTTCGATTGCAATTTTTGTCTAATGATAATTTCAACTCGCTGGGAGTCTCGCGACGCGAAATTCATTTCATACACGGAGCATACGTTCGTGTAAATGACGCTTAGGGTACGAGAATTAAATGTATGTAACACGGTCCGCTAAAAGCATTTCGGATTCCGATATATAAATTCGTTTACGTCTCGAGCGAAGATACCGAAAGAATTGTCGCGCAACGGAAGTAGTTAGAGAACATGATTCCACGATATGTTTCAGGCGAAACATCCTGTTATTTTTTCGATTCGAATAATCGAATTTTATAGCATTTGTTTCCTATTTTTAATCCTCAAGTGGACTACTGGACTATTCAAATTATTGCCGATAATCGTCTAATTCGTATCGATATATCACGAATGTGTAAAATCCTCAATCTACCGTGAATCGATATTGATTTTACTTAATTAATTCGATAAAAACGAATACGAAAGATGTCGACTGATTTGTTGGATTTTGGATCGAGTCGCGTTGTTTGCGATCATGTTTTGATACTTCGTAAATGATATTTTACGATTTTGTTGATCCGGTATGTTTCGTCGTTTGCGTGTAAATAACGCCAGGTGTTTTCGGTTTCAGAAAGGCTGTGTTACTTTAATCTTTACGCTCGGGATACATGGATATGCGAATGCTGTCGATTCACGCAGACCGTGTGGCTCAACACTTACAATTAGCGAGTATTAGAAGAGTTTTGATAGAGAATTCCACGGGGACCGTGTCCTCGGATATATTCTAATCGGACGAGGACGATTCTTTTTTCCTCGAGTGTCGAGAGAACGGTTCAGAGATACAATTTTACGAAGAGCAACGTATACTTACTAGAACGATCTACTTTAGTAACGAATTTACTGAACGTAACGACTCGAGAGAGACGGAGGAGGGGAGAGGATTTAAATATTATTACACTTACACAATTATACATAGAACGTATGCGTATTCAACATTTATTACACGGAACGTGAACGTACTCGTTTCAAGGTTTTAGAACACGGGAATCGATTGATCGACGCGCCTCGACGGACGAGGAGATTTGTTGCTCCTCGAACGCGTCATAGAAAACTTAATGCCTTTTATGCTGTAAGTGTGATCTAAGATCCCCAATAATCTCGTTTCAAGGTCAAGAGGATTACCGATAATTGCTCGTTTGTAGTAATAGATGCCAAAGAGACAGACATAGAGAAAAATAATAATTTTACGATTCTACTTTCTTCGAAGTGTCTTCTTTTCTTCCAACGAATCGATCTGATTCTTTCGTTAACGATTGTTCGTATATAGTATACAGTATATTTACTTCGTTGACGCTTGCGTGTACGTGTGCTGTATATTTTTCACGAGACAAGAACAACAATTTCCACCTTCTCTGTCCCGCGGTTATAATTGTTTGCCAGTCGATAAATCGGTCATCGTCGGTCGGTAGTTCGGTTCGGATGTAGTATTTAATCACACGAAATAAACATCGTTGGCAAAATCGAAAATTCTAAATACGATTACAATACTGTTATTTTTTAACACCGAAGGGAAACGGTTCATCGCTTTCCATTGAAAGTTACACTTGTATAGGTACTTTCATATTTAAATAAATACGACAATTCCGAAAGTCTGTTGGATCTGTAGAATTATCTTTGTTTTAATTTGTTCGTTGTTACACCGCGGATTTTATGCATTTCAAGAGACTGTCTTAGAAAAGATCAATCAGATGTCTGGAAAACGAAAAAACGTTTAATGTGGTAAAGAGATATTTTTCGAATCTATTTCCTGTAAATTAGAAGACTTTCTACGTGCATAAAGATCCGTGGTATACATATACATCGCCGTTCTTATATACCTAATGTTTCAGCTCAATCCTCGAATGACCGGACCAATTTTAATCTAAGATTATAGATGTGCTGAATAAATTTGAAATCTAGCAGTCGGTTTCACTTATTAACGATTTAGATTCGATCGGATAAAGGGATCAACGTTTTCCTAGAGCAAGTAGATACGAAATTATCTAAAAGAAAATCGATGCTTGACAAATTTGATAAACAATGAAATCTATATTATTTCAGCCTAGAATTGTGCTACAGTGTAGTTTGAGCAATAATTTCGGGTTTGTTGCTGAAGATAGAGGACTCTCTACGCAGACGCACGGTTCGTTGCTGGACGTTCTTTGTACAAGCCATTTCCGCCTGTTGCCGCAGCATTCGCGCCATAGCTGGCCTCATGTTGTCCACCATCTGGGAGAAGATCCCGTTCGGATTGTTGCTCAGGAGCTCGTGAGGGCAGCCGAATTCCTGTTTTAGTTTTCATCAATTCAATGCTATAGTAGAGAATATAATGCTTCAAAACTGAACCGTACCTCGATGTGACCAGCGTCCATCACTATGACTCTGTCGCAGTCGATGATGGTGTTGAGCCGGTGGGTTACAGTGATAACCGTGCAGTCGGCGAACCTGGTTCGAATCGTCTGTTGGATCAATGCGTCGGTTCTGGAACGAGTCAGATTTACCGTGAACAGATACGCGACCGTGGTCACACTTCGGTTCGGAAAAAAACGAGATTACTGGTTGTCGATGTTGGCGGTGGCCTCGTCCAACACAAGAATGCGATTGTTCCTTAAGACCGCCCTGGCCAGACATATCAGTTGCTTCTGGCCAATGCTAAGGTTGCTTCCGCTGTGTTCTATCTGCTGATCGAGGTTCAGGTGGCTGAGCTCCACTTGATGAAGACTGTCCCACATCTTTGCGTCGTCGAAAGAGTTGAACGGGTCCAGGTTGTAGCGCACGGTATTCGAAAAGAGAAACGGCTGCTGAGGAATGATGGATATCTTGGAACGAAGCTCGTGCAGTCCCAACATGCTCACATCTATCCCGTCGATCTCGATTTTTCCCTGCAACCCTTCAGGGAACAGTCGGAACAATGCCGATATCAGCGACGACTTTCCCGCGCCGGTTCTGCCCACCACGCCGACCTTCCATCCTGACTCTAACGTCACGTTCAGGTCCTGGAATGATCTCGTTCTCCAGAGTGATTTCGCAACAGAGAAACAGAGTAATCACACTCCGAAATAGCAATCTCTAATTACCTTGAGGACGATCGGCTGGTCGTGACTGTATCGAAGACTGACGTTCCGCAACCTCACAAGACCGCGTTGCGGCCATGTCGGTGCCGGAGGATTGCTACTTTTCCAGTCCCCTTCGGACGGTAACTCGGTGTACTCCATGAGCCTCGACACCGATGCCATGAAAGTTAGCATGTGGTTTATTTTCTTTACACCATACGGTATGATACCGACTATGGTGGTCGCCTTCGTCAGAGCCAAGCCAACGTGACCGCTCAGAGCGGTATCTAAGGGAACAAACCACCAGCCATTAGAGGGTCGGCATTGTTCCCTTTTACTGATGAATTTTTAATGTTATATGCCAGTAAATTTACAGAAAACTGTGCATTGTACATTTAGCATACATTTACTGTCACGCAGGATTAATACGTTATACGGAGCTCTAGCAAGTTGTTGGTGCCGTTAAGCTCGATTCATAATATCGGTCCGCTCACGGTTCGATCAGATTTCAATAACATAGAGTAAAATGCGTGTGAAAACACTATGGGTACTGTTCCGGAATACTGTATATATAACGCTATAAGTACTATTCGGAACGATTAATCGTACCGGAAGCTAACCGATAGAGTGTTTCGAGCCTTAGGGGACTAAATAGGCGCCGATACCAAAGATTGTCAATCACGTCAAAATGTCCTGTGATCTGATGACGACTTACCGCTGTCTATTAGTATGAAGGAGAATGCGAGGCACATGTATAATATGGAAATCAGAAGGTCTATGTAGAGACTCATAAAAGACATCACGACAGTCTGCATGTACCATGCGCCGCCGTGAACATCCTGCAGATGGTTGAACTGATTTTCTAACAGTTTCACCACATCGGGCTCGGTGGATTTAATTGTGCTCAGTCCGTCCAGCGTAGCGTTCACGTGCGCGAACACGGGGCTTTTCGCTGAAATGGGATCGCGATCGGATCACGTCAGTGACACAGTTGGCACATAGTTGTGGGTACACACCTACGCTTTCCAGTTGCTTCAGGCGCGTCAAGGTTTTCAAAGTGTTTAACCACATGAAACCAAAGAGGACGCCTAAAATCAGGAGAGGAATGACCATCCAGTAATTGCGACTCGCTATGACAACAATGCAGCCACACACGACCAACATAACTTGAATGCTCTCTATCATCATTATGGGTAGCTTTTCGTCTACGTTGCCCAAGTCGTTGGTAAATCGGTTTAAAATCCTGCCTGCAATGTCAAACATTTTTCAGAATGCCGACTGAGCTGTTTTTATTCTACCGGAAGGAATGGTAGTACATTAATACCGTCTCTTTACCGGTTTGATTACGATGGAAGAACGACAACGGTGTCCGCAACATGTTCCAGAATATCTTGTCATGGAGGTTCTGACTGGCCTTCGAACAGACCCATACAATCAAAAGATTTCGTCCCAACACGACCGGTATGCACAACAGAATGAGGAACGTGTAAAGGTACACAGCGTCCTTGGTCTTTAGAAGGCCGTTGGTGTCCAGCGTGAATATACTTCCTAAAAAAGTGTTGTTGCGCGGGAAATTGTGGTACGAGGATCGGGAATTGTTGCTCTGAAAGAATTGTTTAGTTCTCTCTGTGTTTATCCAGTACGATAGCCAGATATCGTTGGCGCTAAAAGCTGGTTGGGAGAAGATGACGAGTACCGCCAATACAACCAAAAAGACGAACGACGCACCGTACTTGAAATACTCCTTGTACACCTTGCCGGAGAACCGATCGGTAGCAGACATCTCGTTATCGTCGAACCGGAACTCTTCGGTATTGTAATCGTAAGACAACTGTAACCACAGAGATATCGCAATACGTTCCATCCGATTTCTCGACTTTAACGTAAACAGAACTATTCCCTATACCCTGCTGCTGACGATGGATGCCACCGAAGTCCTGCGCATGCTTTTTTGGCTGACTTTTCTATTCGATGGCAACGGGAGTAGATGCTCATCCTTGGTTTCTTTTTGCTTGGTAGCTCCCACCGACATCTTGATATCTTCCATTACGCTGACAAATTCCTCGGAGGATCTGGACAATTCGTTGTACGATCCTTGCATTTTTACCATACCCTTTAACAAGAGAGGATCAACGTGTTCGTTTACTATAGCGTGAAGAACAATTCTATGTGTACTAGGTGACGAGACTCACTCGATCCAAGACCGCGATGGAATCAGTTTGCTCGATGAACTGCAGCTGGTGGGTCACCAGGACCCTCGTCTTCCCACGAAGGTATTGCTTGATGCACTTGTGGAAGAGGTGTTCGGCCACTTTGGCGTCAACGGCGCTCAACGGATCGTCTAATAGATAAATGTCTGCTTGTTTGTAGACGGCCCTTGCTAGGTTCACTCGAGCCCTCTGACCCCCGGACAGTGCCGATCCGTTCTCGCCCACGCTGGTCATGTCACCATGAGGAAGCTGTTGGAAATCCTTGGTCAACGCGCAAGCCTTGGTCACCTGCAACACGGGGTACGGCGTACAGGATCCGCTCTCTACCCAAATACAAAATGTTCCAACCAGACAGGGGAGCGGAAAGTGGATAACCTAGGGAGAACTTACGTTGACGTATCTCTCGTTGTCGTACTGCAGTCCGAACAGGATATTTTCCCTGACGGTTCCCGAGAACAGCCACGGGTCCTGGCTGGCGTATGCGATCGTCAGGTTTGGTTTGTCGACGATGAAACCATGAGTGTTATTGTCGACGTTTTCCCCGACGTCGCTGCTCATTTGGACGGTGCCAGCCCGCAAGGGTAGCTCCTTTAAAAGCAGATGTAGGATCGAGGATTTGCCAGAACCGACGCAGCCTATGACGACGAACAATTCTCCGGATCGAATCTGCATCGAAACCTGCGACAATGTCGGCGGTAGCTGTCCGGGTACCCAGTTTGCGTACACGCGATTCAGCGTCACGGAAATCGGCCGTGGTATAGTCCATACGCGTCACCAGTGCATTTTGACGGCCATTTTTTAGTTCGATTGACTGATCAGTCCATTTGTTGTTAGTTTTCTTGATGTTTTTGTGCAAATGCGAACTACCGTTCTGTCCCGTTTGATCCTGTGTTATCCCTTGATACTGCTCGTCCAGTAATAAGAATTTCTAAAAATGTACAGATCGGCTGTATTCGTATAATGAAAAGCAGTTCTGCCATGTAATACTTATACCGCATATAGAAGGTATTAACATTTAATTATTTATGTTATTAATGTTTTTTGTTTCAACAACTAATATTTTACATGTATCATTAGAAACGTGTATACCTCGGGTCCTCCCCTTGTAAGCGATGAGTAATTAGTGGACAGCGGATGTGTATGCAAAATAAAAATTTTCTGTATAAATTGCAGATGTCAGGATCCGAACAGAATGAAATATTGCTTTTTTTACTTATTCTAAGGAGTTGAAATTTTTTAAATTGTTCCTCTGTTTTAAATTGCACACATCCAATTTTGTTATAAATGCATAAAATCCGCAATCCAGTAATGAGCATGATAGCTCCACTTTGGACACGAACCTGTATTCTGCCAATAGAGACCAGAATATCTGATAATTGTATCAAGGCCAGAGGAAACAAAAAACCGACTGTCAGTTGAAGCATCTCGATGAGGGCGGATAGCGTGAACGTGGTATCCGATCGGAGCTTCCCCCCATTTAGCACGATGAACATGATGGTGACGTACAGGACGATCCGAGTCGTCAACGTCATGTTGGCCATATGAACGGCGTGTATATATATGCTCTTCCGAATTCTCAGTATCTCGTTTCGTCTGACCGCGATTATGATCTCCGAGAATGGTTTCTCCCAGGCATACATCTTGATCACCTTTGCAAGAACCGTCGTAATTGTCATGTGTTCAATGTTATGTGCCTCGAGGCCGCGGACGTGACATATCGCGTACCTGTATACCCGTTATCAATTCTCGCATCAATTGCACTCTTTCGTCCGTCAACCGGGCGATCTGTTGTCTCAGCTTCATCATGATTTTGACGGTGATAGAGTGTACCGGAAGCGACATAATGATCAGAGCTCCTAAACTGACGAACGTCACGAGGCCGATCCGGGTCCACATCACCGAACCGATCAGTATCATCTGCGATCGCAAGAAATGAACCGATACATCTCTGTTCTTCTATAATCTGTCGAACGCGACGAGGCAATAAAGGTACATATGCGTAGCCAGTCGAGTGCGACAGATTTGAAATTACCATTTTGAGGTAGTTAGGAAAGGACGTATACTGGTTGTGTTTCACTGTCTTCTCTTGTTAGAAAGACTTATCATCTTCTCTCGCGAGAGCGAGATAATTTCGAGCAGATTCTTAGAACTCGATTTTGAGAGATATCTGATAATTTACCTGAAGAGGCGATATCCAAATAAAATGTACGAACTCACAGAAACGGTCGAATTGCGGGATATCGTTGCTGAGCAAGTTGACGACTTGATCGCAGGTGGTATGCGTCAACGCGCTCTTGCTCAGTCGTAAGATCTGCAGAAAAAAATGTTTCGTAGCAGACGACAAACAGAATTCAAAATAGAAACTGTTTTCATTGATTGCAACAAATCCAACAAAGTCAGATAATAATTTTTGTCTTTCCTTAATTATTTTCAAAAAGCCTGGAACCTCCCAAATTCTTCTCCCTCTTAACTGGCCCAGATGGGACCGGATCTCTCGCCGGATAAACAATAGGTCGGTTAATTCGAATTATGCGTATGTAAGTACAGTAGACGCAATGGTATTTAAGAACTACATTTCCGATTCTCGAAAGATTGTCGACATTTCAATTGTGATGTTTCCGTGAAACAAATAAAATAATTATATCCCTGACTCATTTTAAAATTTGATGCTTCTATACTTTCGCAACGCAGACCTAACGAAGGGTTGGGGAGAGTCGTTTCCGAACGAGAAAAGAATTTTCAGAAACCGAAATAGCTCGATGTACATTTGACGATATCATAGTTGCGGTTCCGTACTATCGCTTCACCTTGGTTAATGCTCGCTTATTTAGTAATTTATCTTTTACGCGTCGACTATCGTTGATTGGGAGGATTGCAGAAGCGAAGAAACACATACCTTGAGCGTCTAAATGGGGGTTCGTAATTGCGATGATTGAATGGTCTTGGACGAAGTGTTTCGGATACAGAGAATGATCGGATACCTTTTTATAAACGAGAGAGGAGCACGCAATTTGCAGTCTCATGGCTAGTTGCATTTGCAGCTGTGTTGTGTGGTGTATGATGAAACGCGTTAAAAACAGGATCGATAGCATGATGCCTGCGTAGATCAGCGCTTCCTTTTTGCTGATCGCGAAATCGCCCTCGTCGCGATCAAAGTATTTGATCACGAAAGCCTGCACGTAAGCCACCGACGGTATCAGGATCACATAGTTCAAGCCAGTCAGGATTCCGACACACGCGAATTCCTTGCGGAAAGTCCTCAGCAGAGCCGCCCATAACGAAAGACCATTCTTTTCTTTCGAATTTGCCTCGTCCGTTTCGATGTTTGCCGTGTCTTCATATTTCAACTTGGACAATTCGCGCTCCCACGACCTTTGATTTTGAATTTCGTACTCGTTAACTGTTAATCGATATTTCTCTGCTCACCGAGATTTCGTCTCGAAGTTATTTGAAGCGAGGGATAAAGCTTACTGGTTCAATCGGTTCGCAAGTCCTTCGGATGCGTTGCTTTTCGTAGGAAAATAGAGATCCGACAGTTCCAATTCTGTGTTGCCGCCTTTCAATATCAATCCCCAAGACCACCTGACATCATAACAATTAGACAACGAATATTCCGTCGAATATCCCGTCTCTATAGAGACTAGAATAACGGAGGAATTGATACGTTCCTCGGGTTTTTTAAGAATATACGTGCGTTAAGAATATCGGGACGCCGTAAAATTTATTCACGGTTGAATGACTAAAGACGAGCCGTTCGTTAACTTTTATATTTTTTGATATTGGAAGAAACGCTTCAGACAAAAGTTGTTTGGTGTTTAGGGGCCCATTACCTAGTCTACATAACTTTTTTTCAGGCGGAGGTGCTGAGCAGATTAGAAGATTAACTTGGTTTTTTTTAAACGGAACCACATATTTTTGACCTCCTACGATTGTAAGCATTCACAATGATTTTATATTTTCGATCCTTATTTACGTTTAGATGACCTTAGATGACCTTGAATGACTATATCGTTGAAATTCTCTCGAAAAGGGCTACTATCATAAGAATTCAAAAATATGCCCTCCGAACTACCTAAGCCCTTAAGCACCTCCACCTGAACAAAAGTTATGTAACTCACGTAATGGGACCCTAGAAGTCAATCAACTTTTGTCGGAAGCAGTTCTTCTTATTTCAAAATATGTAGAAGTTATTCAGGTTGCTTGTCTTGAACTCTTCGACACATTGAGTGCCATTTAGACAACGTAGAAAATTTATGTAATGAATCAATAGTAAAAAGGTTAAGATATTTGGTTTACTGAAGGTATCGCATTGTGCAGATTTTAACAAAGACGGCTACATTCGATACAATGACGCCAAAATTCGTTTATAAATGATTTGGCACTCAAAATGTTGAGCGACTCGCAATTTAATGATCGAGCGAAAAGAAAATGAAAGAGGAAAAAAGAATCGCAAATCGGACGCGTGTAAACAAAGAAAATGTACAATTCAACGATCACGATACTCACGCAAAGAATAATGTGCTTATGGGACCAGCTTTCTCTTTCGGATTCTGTTTCGTGTACACTGTTTTTGATTCCATTATTACGTCCGAGACCTCCACAACTTTATCGTGCAACGTTTACGGTTTTTTTACAACCTTCTGAACGAAGGAAGCAATCGTCCAACAATAAAATTGTATAATTGTTCATACTGATAATAAAAACATAAACATCATGAAGATAGTGAAAATTGTTATTGAGTAACGTAATTTCATTCTACATAGATATCCGGCTTTCTGTTTTTCATTCAGAATATGTAGTATACAATATAAACTCATAATTTCATCCTTGACTCATCCCCAAACTCTGCTCATCTTCGACCTTTGAACTTGCCGCATCATATTCGCACATTTGCCTGGCCACGTCATCTTCAAAACTCTAACCTTATCATTCTAGCCCTTGCAATTCCTAAAAACCCTACCATTCAAGTTAGAACCCATGTATTCACCTCATTTCGTTCGACTGTCGTAGACTACTGTATACATATTACGCTAACGTACAATAGTATGTATTGCCAACGTGATTCCGGTTATGTTCTGTTGTATCTCACGAATAAAATACTAATTAACAGAATTGTAGGGTATGGGAATGGGATCTGACTGATGGGAATGCCGGTTAAAAATGAACAAACTTTAATACGTCTTCTGCGTACGGCGTCGCGGCTGGCACTGTCTCCAGTGGTGCTGCTCCAAAACAAAAACCTTGCTCTAACAAATGAAACGTTATACATGCTCCAAAACACGTGAAGCCTTATACATATATTAACATACGCCAATTGTTCAGACGAGTGACGATCGACGACGGGTCATGTCCCCCCTCACGTCTCCCCGCTTACAGAATACAATAAAAATTTGGCGACAAAAATGCAAAATAGATTTGTGTAATTCATCAATTTCAATATACTATCAACTTATACGATATCACCTTTCAATACACCACAGTTTTTGTTTCCTTTCGAACGGGAAGGTCATCCTTTGAGTAGAACCTAACCCAGACCTGATCATTTTTTTCATACTATGAAATGTTTAGCTCTGTACGAAGCAATAGAAACAAAATTTTTCATAATCCGCTTCGAATAAAAAGAACCAATGCTCGTAGAGGAATGATACTTTTTTTATTCCTACCTTCCAATAACGAATAAAATTTTCTTTATCTTTTGCTCGCTATTCCAAATTTTTATCTACATGAAAATTTTGCCCAACTCTGAACCACGTCACAAATATGATTAAAAGAAGAAGGTAATTTAGCTCCAACTCATCCCAGATAGCACTGAGACGTCTTTAAGACGACTGCCGTAAGACGTTCGGGCGTATTAATGACGTCCCCTGAAGGTTGTTTGTTAAAAAACGGTACGTCTTTAAGACGTCTACAAGACGTCTTTTGGGCGCCTTTCGGACATCTTTTAGGTGTCTTTTAGGCGTCTTTTAGGCGCCTTTCGGGCGTCTTATAGGCGTCTCATAGACATTCCTAAAAGTTAATTAATAGGGGAAATAAATTTAAAATTATTGTTTCTTTATTACTAATTTCTTTATTACTATTAAAATAAAACCTTAAAATTATAATAAAACATAATGAAAAAATCTAAAATTTCGAACTTGTCCTTTTGACACGGTCGACCGCCCTCTTCAGCCACATTTGTATTGCGGTCTCCATGTCCTTCTGGTTGCCTGGAATGTTCGCTTTTTTTTACTAATTGTTTTAAAATTGTTTTAAAATTCTTTGTTTACTAATTTGTACATGAATAATTAGTATTATAATAACGATAAGATAAGTGTAATAATTACATATAATGATCTTGGCTGTCTTGTAATTTTGAAATCGTTTCTTTTGTTTCCTTCTAAGCCAGCTATAGAACAACGCTAAGTTGTCGCTGATGATCGTTGACATCGCTCTTCTTGTAAATTGAAGTGCGCTGTCGCCACCTATTCTCCACACTTCTTCAACCTAAAACAAAAATTTGTTATTATATCACATTCTGTCAACTGAATGAAAATGAAAGATAAATGTCAGTTATTTTAAGTGTAAGGTGTTTAGTCAGTTAGTTTAAGTTAAATGCACTAAGTGTTAATATAACCAATAATTTTGGGATTTTAAATTACTTTACAAAATCTGAATTTTATGTTAAAACTCTTAAAAAATTATGTTTGTTTATCTAAACTGGTAAAATTAAAGGTAGCAAAAAATGCTGTCCAGGCCTATGGCATTTTACCTTATGTAGGAACGTTCTAGAATGTTCCGTTGTTCAGATTTGTTCTAGAATGTTCCGCTGGTCAGATCTGTTGACAGCCTGAACGTTTTGTTTTACGCGTGATAACGACGACGGCAATCAGGCCAAACGAACAGTCTGATTTTACACCCGAAACTCGAAACATGTAACCGATTAAAATAAACTTTTCATTTTCTGGATACTACACTTATATGTTTCACCAATTTTGACCGCTGTAACAGTGACGGTCAATAACACCGGTCGTCTCGCAGCCAATTTGGTCCTCCTCAAATTGAACGACGGTCCAAGTCGGTGGATCAATAATCCTTAACAAAATGTTCAATTGTTCTACTGTTTTCAGTTGCACATATCCAATTTTGTCATGATTGCATAAAATCCGCAGTCTAGTAATGAGTATCATTGCCCCTCTTTGGACACAAACCTGTATTCTGTCAACGGAGACCATAGTTTGTGATAATTGTATCAGTCCCAGAGGAAAGAAAAAACCGACGGTCAGCTGAAGCATCGCGAAGAAGGCGGATAGCGTGAACGTGGTATCCGAACGAAGCTCGTTCCCGTTCAGCACACTAAACACGATGGTGGCGTACAGGACGGTCCTTGCCGTCAACATCGCGTTGGCCAGATAAACGGCGTATATGTACGTGCTCTTCCGAATTCTCAGTATCTCGTTCTTTCTGACCGCGGTTATGATCTCGGAGAACGGTTTCTCCCAGGCATACATCTTGATCACCTTTCCGGAAACCATCATAACTGTCATGTGTAATCTGTCGTCTGCGTCTCAAGGCCGCAGACGCGACGTATCGCTTACCTGTATACCCGTTATCAACTCTTGCATTAATTGCACTCTTTCGTCCGTCAACCGGCCGCTCTGTTGTCTCAGCTTCTTCATCAATTTGACGGTGACGGAGTGTACCGGAAACGAAATAATGATCAGAGCTCCTAAACCGACGAACGTCACGAGGCCGATCTTGGTCCACATCACCGAACCGATCACTATCATCTGCGACCGTAGGAAACAGACCGATACTTCTCTGTTCTTCTATAATCTGTTGAACGAGACGAGGGCTGTGAAGATACACATAGCCACTCGAGTGCGACAGACGTGAAATTACCAATCTCGGATAGGAAAGGACGCGCACTACTGGTATTTCACTGTCTCGTTTCGTTAGAAAGACTCACAATTTCCTCTCGCGAGAGCGAGACAATTTCGTGCAGGTTTCTAGAACTCGATTGCGAGAGATATCTGGCGATTGACCTGAAGAGGCGATATCCAAATAAAATGCACGAAGTCACAGAAAAGGTGGAAACGCTAGATATCCTTGCTGAGCAAGTTGACGACTTGACCGCAGATGGTATTTGTCAACGCGCTCTTGCTCAGCCGTAAGATCTGCAGAAAAAAAAAATATTTCTTAGTAAACCACAAACAGAAGTCGCACCACGTTAGACTGTGCATCTCAGGCAAATTAGAAACTGTTTTCATTAATTGCAACACATAAAAGTCGAATGATAATTTTTGTCTTTCCTTAATCATTTTAGGAATTGAAAAACCAGAAACTCAAATTCTTTTCCGTCTTCACCAGCCCAGATTGGTTCGGATCTCTGGCCGGATTTCTGGGGGGTAAACAATTGGTCGGTTAATCCGAATAATATGTATGTGTATAGAGTGGTCCCAAAAGTATTTAAAAACTACATTTCCGATTCTCGAAAAATGAAGACAAATAATATAATTATATGCCTGACTAATTTTAAAGTTTGAAGCTTCTTTTATATACTTTCGCAAAGCAGACCTAACGATGGGTTGGGGAGAGTTTCCGAACGAGGAAAGAATTTCCAGAAACCGAAATAGGTTCATGTACATTTGTCATGCACTTTAGGTAATGCTTGCTTATTTAGGCCCGCTGCACACATGCGTTTTTCTAACGTGCGGCGACCGCAATTGCGGTTCAGTTGAAAGGCGTCCACTTGCGTTTGTTTAATGTGCGGCGACTGCGATCTTCACTGCGTTTCCTACTACTATCGAAGATGGAGGTGTCCCAAAAAAAGCGTAGAGTGTTTGCCTATTTTGTATATAAATACTATTGTTGCAAACAAAGAAGACGGTATTGGGTGCATCCTTTTATCGATTCAAGACTTACATGCGGTAGATTTGCTATCCTTTGCTGATTTAAAAGATAATCCTGAAAAATTCTTTAATTATTTTCGAATAAGTGTTCACTCATTTGATGAGCGGTAATTGTGCATATTAGGGGCCCCCCACCGATTTCGATGATTTTTTAATATGTTGTAAAACTCAATATTCTGAACAACTTTTTCCTTACATGTAATCGTCGCTCAGCCTTAGT
>CM052207.1:1612547-1672384 GCA_028454225.1 Lasioglossum leucozonium | reverse complement strand
TTTTTTTCGTACGCGTGACTGCAATGAGAATGCTACGATAATCACAACCGCTACATAGATTTAGTTTTAAAAAATATCTTCCAGAATCCCAATATCTTCTTAATATTAAATTTACCAAGCACTAAAAACGATTTAAAATATTTTAGCTTATAAAAATGAGATGGCTCTGTATTTATTTAGATTTTGTGCAATTTTTATTGCAATATGTGCTAACTTCGTTATTTCAATAATTGCAAAATGAACAATATAAAACCGGTCGTTTGACCGCCAGTGGTAGGTTTAGTGTTAAAGGCGCAACCTTGCGATGTTTCAAACAAACTTATCGTAGATTTTTCTTCTCCAAAATCAATTCTGAGATTTGTACCCAGTGCAGCACCGATCAAAGAAAACTAACTGGCGCGATCTCGTCAAGAAAGCATCGCGGACGTCCTTTGAAAACAATTGAATAGAAACGCGTTACGCAACGCGGAGTTAACCTGAAACATTGAACGCTCGCCTATGTAGCACGAAGGGGCAACAGAAATGAAGATAGCTGCAAGGTTCTGGCTATCTTTCTCCCGTTTTAACGTTAGACATTCGCAATTCCAACTGACCAGCAACTGTCGACGTCTAAAAATACGCGTCCGTTCGATTATTAATCGGGATCCACGTGTTTAACCGTTGCGGGTGTAGTCTTCTAAATAGCTGTACACGACTTGACGCGTTTAATGGATCTTCGTCGAAACGATGCCACGCGGAATTGTTATCAAGACCAGATGCTGCGAACGGGTCAATTGCTAACGACACGTGATTCATAACGGTTCAACGCGATATTATTCTCGGCGCGTCTGCTCTTGCACTGGATGACTGGGCTTTTTCGAATTATCTATACAACACGGTCAAGAAACGAAGTTCAATTTTAAAGGGAAATCGACTGGCACAGCGCTGTTCGTTTGCATATTCGAGCGACCGTTTTCCCGGTATTATATTTTCTATTACCGTAACAAAATGCTCGAAGTGCTGATTTCGTCATAGGAAGCGCACGGACCTGTCATCGTCATCGCGCGTGGACGCTTGCAAATTATATACGTGTCGTACAGAAATCAACGCGAAAAGCAATCGAACGGACACGCGTGGTTAACAACAACGCGGCACGTGGTTGATCGTTAATTTAATTAGCTCGATGTCTCCCCCTAACGGAGTTACCTACGCGAATGAATTTATAAAAACAACAGCGTGGATCTCGTCCAACGCATGTATACAAATAAAGCGTAACGAATCATCATCGTTTTACTCGTAGAACGTTTGGCTTTGATGCTCGATCGCGCGTTGCCTTATCAACAGCAGATTTGCAAGCGCACAGTTGAGGGAGATCTTTCGAAAGTCTAGCGGAATTGTCTGAAGGGTAAGCGGGTTCCTTGAAGCAGCTATGTGGCCTCGAAGACGTCAACCATCAAACCTAGACATGGTCGTTTCGAGTTTGCGACTCGAAAATTAGTTGTCGATGAGGAACAGCTAACGCGAGTTCGTGTTGTAGTTTGGCGACTTATATACTCACTGTTTTGTGTCAGTACACGGGTATATGGGTAGACGGTTTGTGATTTGGTTTCGCTAGAGAATCATACGTGTACGTTTCACATGCTGGAACGAGGGAAACCGACTTTCTCAGCGCGGAATACGTGTGAAACGAATCCCAACCGACACGCGCGCACTCAACGCAAAACCTGCGCCGCTACTGACTACAGATCTCGCTTTTCCTCTGCTTGGCTCTTCGCTCGTTCGTTCTTCGTGCTGTAACGCACCAATACCATCGCGCACATTATACATACCAATTCGACTAGCTCCGCCAGAGCCGACAACATCGGCCAGAGTTCTCTTTTCACGCTTCGCGATTCGTCTTCGTTCTTTGCACTCTTCTACCGTAGAATTCTTTCAATCGTATCTATAATAACGCATTCTACTTCTCGTTTAACGACATGTATCGTCGAGTTCCCCTTTATTGTTCGATACGTACATATATACCAAAAGCCACCTTTCGCTATTTTCACGACAGCTTCGACGTTAGAATAAAATAAAAAATTGATAAAATAGAACTCTACAGGTACTCGAGTAACAAGAATTATGGGACGTGAAAATAATACCTAACCTAAATACAGATCCAACCCGTTCCTTCGTATCTGGTTCTGTGGAATTTTGTAGAATGTTGAAACTATCGGGCACGAATGATACACGGTGCGTCTATTTTGTCCGGAAACTTGTAAACATCTCGAAAACTACGGGTAACGCGGGAAAATATTTATTTTACCTTACAATGACCTCGAGAAGCCCTGTAAAGGTCACGGTTGTATTCTCATATTTCCCTGTGGTTTTCGATGTGCGCGTTATTTTCCACGTTCGCAAATAAAATGGGCGCATTTCTTGACCGACCGAACAGGGAGAAAATGACACGTTACGTATGAAAACAGTTTACTTTCTCATCAAAACAGTGTCATAGGCTAATTACAAAAATAATCCTATCATTACAATCGTTTTAATACATTAAATGTTTATGCGATGTTCGACATATCATAATATAGGATGCTTATATGTATGTACATTTACTTAGATCTCTAATCATGAATTTCCTACAGCAGTTTTTTATTTTTCAGTATGAATCCCAAGTTTTTCTATAAATATTGTCCATCTCGAATCGTTTCTACCGTTTAGGCTTTCAATGTTTGTTCAAACCTCATACAAGGTTTAAAAATAGTTGAAGTTTCCGTGGATTTGGGCATTCAACGATTTGCACATTCGTATATTACACATTAGCGGACCTCAAACTTTGGTCAATGGGGAATATGAAAAGATTTTTTTTTTTTTACAGATGAAGTTAATGAAGTTTAGGCCGCTTATTATGTACCGGCATAAATAGAGAAATGTTTAAATTGCACTACTCCGTTAGAGCACGACCGATACCATGAACTTTCACTCTTTTACAGCCGTGTTCGAGGCACTTGTGCGGAGTAACGTGCGCATCATGGGTAAAGCACTGAGATTTAGCGTTTGTTTATCCATAAAATTATGCCAAAGTAGGAGTCTACACAATAGATTACAACCACAATTTAATCGTCAGCTGTTCTAAAAACAAAAAAAGAACGAAACATAATACAGGCCCCGGCCCTTCCTCTATTACTCATTATAGAGCCTCCTTTCCTCCTATTTCTGTAAGTTGCTCGCATGATTCGTTGATTTTTCGCTTTGCTGTTACAATAAAAATATCTAGTAAAAACTTCTATACGGGTCTACAAAATAAAATAAAAATAAAATAATTACTTAAACGAATGCATAAGTTGCCGAGTGTACATATATTATCCTTATTAAAAAAAAAAGAAAAAAATGAAGAAAAAATAGTTTCAATACTTCTACGACATACTGTGTCGACAGCGCTTTTCCCTGACCGGTTCTCAACAACAATCTTGTTGAGTTTGGGGATTCGATAGCATCAGTACTAGTTTCTCGTGAGCGTACACCAAGTTTTTCGCCAGACCCTTACAGCATCCGTTCTCTTCGATGGATTGGAATCTATAAGTCCTGAAATTCTTGGCTGTGTCTATGTACGTAACTGCCGCCATTAACGGGCACATAATAATTTTCGAATGATCCAGGAAGTTTATCTGTAAGGACAGTAACATTGCTAAATAACATGGAAGTATTTTGAAAAAGGAGGGAAGTCGATTTCAGTGTGTCGACGAATGAGAAAACTCGAGAACAGAATTTCGCGGTGTCGCTTACTTGCACAGTTCCATTGGTAAGTTGCATAACTACAGCATTTTGTGTTCTGAACCATTGATGCATGTACGGTATCCTAGACATGGCATCGCTTGGCTTAACGGCGACAGAACTTCCAGCTTTCATTAAATGTTCTTTCATGTATTTCAAAAAGAAGTTCATTAGCTTCATTTTTTTTTCTAAGTCCTGAGGGTACTCTCGAACTGTGTAATACAGCTCATTTCCTTCGCGATTTATATAGTGGATGTTAAAACAGTTAGCCAGCATGATTAAGCGGGTACCATCATTGTACATAACACCAACGCCGTCATCGGAAAGCTGATAGCCGAAACCATACTTGTCCGAATAGTCAACCCATTTACTTATCCATATAACAGGCTGTGCGGCTGGGTCAGTCATTTCATCTAAACAATTTCAATTCGATTATTTTGTAATTTGTTATCGGTAGACTGTGGATCTTTATGCAAAATAAAAATTATTTGTACCCGTTGCTGAAACAAGCAGAAGCCTAATAGAAGTTCTATGCTTCTTTTTATCATTTTAATAGGCTAAATCTAGTACTAATCTAATAATTCTTAAATTCTTTTAATCTCATTACTGCCTTGAATTGCACCTGCTTATTATTGTCATAAATAAAAAAATGGCTTGCTCGAGTCAGTTTTGGTAGATATATCATGTAAGAATCAATATTGTCGAGTACCTTCTGATAACGTTGCGTCTCTACTTGGATTAGCTTTCAATACTGCAGCCAGCTGCTCTCTTAGTACCTGAAGCATGTTCTTGATATCATGATTCAACTTTTGTACTTCGTTCACCGCCTCCGTAGGTTTTGTCTTACGCCCTGGACTATTTGGTACTCTGAATACAAAGTCTTGTCCCTCCCCTATTATATTAGTGCTCATTTCAGATAACGGTTTGCGTTGATTGTGCATTTCTAACATATCCAGGCGAGGTGCCATCGTTAAACACGATAGCGGTAGACTTGCTGGCATGAAACCTGGAAGAAATTTTTGGAGACATTCGATTAAAAGAGAATTTTCTTAATGATAATATTAATGATAGAAACGCGTATTTACCGCAAGTAAAGAACTGATCTTTCATTAGTTTGCTTATAGAAGGACGTTTGGATGGATTCCCTTGTAGCATATCCGATATCATATTCATAGCGATAGAATTAATATACTGAGGAATTTTATACTGAACTTGTTTAATTCTAGCATAAGTCTCTCTCAAACTGGATGTTTCGAATGGTGGTTTGCCCACAAGTAAAGTGTACATGATACATCCGATGCTCCATATATCGACTTCATAAGAATGGCCAGACTTTGTCAAAATTTCTGGTGCTATATAATTAGGAGTTCCACAGACGGTCCTGTTAATAGAGAACAAAAGTTTGATTTCGATTTTCACTGGTCGATCGTGTGTGTAAACATGCGCGAACATTACTTCTTTCGTTCTCCTTCGTGTTCCAACCTCGTGGCCAATCCAAAATCACCGATTTTAACTTGCAGATCGTCACTCAAAAATAAATTACCTAACTTCAGATCTCTGTGGATTATTTTATTTAGGTGCAGGTAATTAACACCGTCTAAGATTTGTTTCATATAATATCGAGTTTCACATTCGGTTAATGCTTTTCTACGTTTGTGCAATTCCATCATCGACTGAAAATTAAAATGGTTACATTAGTAATGTACATGTCTTTGAGCACAACCTGTCGATTAAAGGAATATTAAAGTTATTTTTACCCTTTTGCGACATAATTCTAGAATTATATATATATTCTGAGGATCGTCAAAGAATCCATAAAAACCTACAACATTTTTATGGTTCAAAGTCTGATGAATCGAGATCTCTTGTGTCATTTTTTCTCTGTGATTGCTCTTTGTGATTTGTGCCTTCGGGACAATTTTTCCAGCATACACACGATGCGACTTTGAATCCCTGATCTCGTAACATTTTGCAAAGCCACCCTAAAATATTATGTAGATATACTTGGAGCACACTGACACAATTGGAGTACATGGTTACTTTACATTTGGTATACATTAACATTTATTTCCTTCTAATTTAAAGAACTTCGTTACACTTCATGCAAGTACATTAGAATTAACAATTTTTTACGATGACGTGTTTTAGCACTGTTTCTATGCAACTCCGATCGATTACAGCAACAAAGGCTAACACTTTGAAAGACGATCAAGCAGGAAAGCTGTTTCGTCGTAATAGTTTAGAAATTAAATGAAACTAAAAAGCAAGGCAATGGATGTACAAGCTCACCTTTCCGAAAAATCGGCCCTTGATGTAACTTTTCCCCGAGTGTACGTCGTATATTATGTCCGGAATAGCACATTCCTTTTCGTCTTTCGACATTTTGATTAAGATTGTTCTTGGTCTATATTATTCGGATAGTGTGCGAGCAGTCAGGTTTGATGTTTCAGTCTTCACCGTTGAACGTCTTCCGAATTTCAAACTACAGTTTTTGTCTTGCGGAAGACAAGCAACGGATTTCAATATTTAAATCCAAGCATCGCAACCAATCACACATTTGCCCGCGTAAATTCTGCCAAGACGCGAACATATATTCCCTATAGCATTCGGATCAATGGGTTCGCAAAGTTTTGTAACTAGAATAAAGTTCCTAGCGGTTTCGGCCATGTGGCGACTGTGGCGACAATCTGAAGTTGTTATAATGTTTTGAGTGTTACTTTGTCAAAATAACAAATGTTAAATCAATAATCTTCATTCTAACAAGAAGGATCAAAGGATCGAGTTCTTAAGATTTATTTCCGATGTAATTCTGTTAACCATTTTATAAGAGTTTTAAACAAATTAAAAATAATCTTCAGCTTTACTCATTTATTGGAGGCTCTAGTCCTAAATTCCCTAGAGACCTACCAAAGCGTATTCCTCGTTTGTGTCCGCCTTGAGACTCCATGACTGTAGGCAACAATATGAAACTACTAAATAAAAATATTAAACTTACTTTAAATATGCATTCCGTTTTCATACTGAACACAACAAAACATATTCTTTTATTTTTGGACGTTTTATAATGTCTATAAATACACGCTCATCTCATTTGATAAATTACATAAATATCGGAGAAACATTATGTAGAGTCGAATTGCGACATCTTGTGAAGATAGGCCTTAATGAAAGGATATCCGGTAATGTCGGCTATAGTAATCGAGTGGCAATGGTCGATGCTTCTTTTTCCGGGAACCGGCGTCCATTTTCCTTGTTGGCTTGTCTAAAGTTGGCGCGTTCGTCACTTATAAACGGATTATTCGTCGTTCAGTGAATCGTAAGTACTCTTTGATTGAAGTAAACTGTTCGCGTTCCACGACGTCTCTCTGTGTTCCGGTTAAGTTTCCCGATATATTACGAAAAACAAATAGGAAAAAGGAAAAACACTTCAGGTTTGACGACGGTATCGGATGGCGTCTATAGGGAGATTTATTTAGAAATAAGATGGATCGTAACCTCTTCTAAAAATCGCAGTTGGATACAATCGTTTTCCGCGTGAAATATCGAAACTTGTCTCGTCCCGATGTTTTCTTTCTTTTTAATAATTAAAGCTGAAAACTGAGTCGTTGTTATCATATTGTAATTAATGTTGTTTCAGTTATAATTGGTTTCGTTTAAAATTTTAGATACACAAACAAATGGAAGGTGCTTCTGCTGGTAGAGGTGGCTTTCGTGGCCGTGGTGGTCCAGGAGGCCCAATGAGGGGACGTGGTGGTTTTGGAGATAGAGGAAGGTAATAAATTTTTAGTAATTTTTTCGTTAGTTTTCAAACAAAATACAGAGTTTATCCCTTCCATGCTCAAGGAATATCCGTGTCTATTTCAAGAAAAGTTCATAAAGCAAATAAAATAACATTGAAAGGTTAACTCCTCATCGTTAACTTTTCATATGTATTTGTGGCTCCGAAAGGGGTATAAAATATAATTTATCGTGTGGTGGTATTTAAGGGGTGGACCTCCAAGGGGCGGAGGCATGATGCGAGGCGGTCGCGGCAGTGGTCCTGGAGGCGGTATGAGAGGTGGACCACCTGGAATGAGGGGTAGAGGAGGTCCTCCTGGAAGAGGTGGACACGGCGGACATTTCCCTCCTGGGTACAGTATATCGAACCAATAATGCTGTTTATTTTTAATCCCTTGCGCTAAGATTTGTTTTACGATTGCAACGATTAGACCTTCTTTGTCATTCATAATTTGCTAAAAGAAAAACAAAGTTTATATTTTTTGTTTGCCTATGAATTCTCCAATGGCTGTATATTAACAACAACCAACAAAATAGAATTTTATTTCAGTTTAAAGGAGATTAACAATGTATATATCTAGTAGGTTGTATTCAAAATCTTCGTTATGAATCTTACTCGATGTTGTAGCGCAAGGGGTCAGTAAGATAAAATTTGTTGGATACAGTAAAATTCGAGGCATCATTTTATCGTGTTCTGTGTTGTTTCTACAATGTATTTTGAATTCACAGAGGTCCTCCAGAACCGGGTATGTCCAGTGGACCTGGAGGCAACGGACCCCCTGGTCCGCCAGGAATGGGAGGTCCTCCACGGGGTGGTAGCAGAGGCGGAGGAAGCACCGGCTTCCGTGGTAGGGGAAGGGGTGACTTCTCGCGAGGTGATAATCGTAGAGGTAGTAGCAATTTCCGTGGTAGAGGAGGAATGGATAGAGGCAGTCGAGGAGGATCCAGGTACAACCTGTAACTATCGCTAATTTATGTATTCGAATACGTCTGTACAGTCTGGTCTGACCGAGCTGTACAGAACACGGCTGCTGAGTTCTCGATTTGTTTTGATCAACTTGCGAATTTTAGGGGTGGCTCGGGCAGAGGTGGTCCAGGAGGTAGAGGAGGTTTCGGAGATCGTGGAAGCAGAGGAGGCAGTGGTCGTGGCGGTCCATCGAAACGCGGTGGAGGTCCTCCAGGTTCCAGTGGACCATCCAAGAGACCGAGGTTCGATCAACCGTCTTCTCAACCTGCGAACGGCTATGCGACTCAACCACCCAGGTATCGATACTTCTTTCGATTGTAGTTTAACAACGTTATCGGAAACGAAATCGTATTCATGTGAAATAAAAGAATTACGGTACAGTCAAGGTGCATACGGAGGAGGCGCTAGCAATGCATATGGTGGCGGTCAGCAACAGCCGCAACAGCAACAAGCAGTGGGCTACGGCGGAGGCTATGGATCACAAAATTATACTCAGTCCTCGTACCAGGGCTACGAAAGTTATCAGCAGCCCCCGGATTACGGTCAAACAGCAGTGAGTCAATATATTCGGAGTAGTACGTAATTTGTGTCGACGATTACATGAATATAACTTGGTATACTTTTGCTTGTGCTTAGGGCTATCCACCATCGACCGCAGCCGATAATAGGTATGGCGGAGCACCTACCGTTCCCGCTACAGGAGCTTTCAGTACTGGTGATCCCTACAGCTATGGCAAAGCACCACCATCAGGTTGGTATAGAACAGTAGTATTTACTTTTTAAATTATTTATTACATAGTTCTTGCTTCTCGGTTTTGAAGAAACTTCCAGTTATATTCTATAACTACATACTTCCGATACGTTGCACATGTATATCCATTTTCTCCCCCACCCACTTCTTGTAACCTCTCTCCTACATTCTCACGCTCTTTATCGTACCTATACTCTCTATACTGACTATCTTACAGAGCAATAGTATCAAATGTCCCCGAAGTACTTTGACGATCGTTTAAATCAAATCACAGGGAATTGTTACTACCGAATGAAATTTCAAAATGATAATTAACTGTAACCGTAATTGATTTTTTTTGCTCGACCTATCTGCTGCTAATAGATCGATAATATCACCCTGTTTATCGTGCTTACAGATTACTCGAATCAGGATGGTGTATACGGCAAACAGGATTATGGTAAGTACAGCTCACATTCCAACAGACATTATTAAATTTTGAGAGGCAGTTTCATATTACGTGTAAGAATAGACTCGATTACAAGTATACCGTTAGGGGAAACAGTTCTTAGTATAACAAAACGAAAAATAACTGAAAAACCTAAGAACTATGTTCAGTCGAGAATTTTTCATTCTCACAAGAGAAAAGAAAACAAATACAAAAGACAAAAGTTTTAACGTTGAATGCAAGAATTACAGTATTAATAACAGGTTTATTTTTAATATATTTTTCGATACTGAACAGATACATGTATGTCGATAAAATGTGTCCCTACGATCAAGGACACGAATATTCTATTTGAAAGCAGATTCGATTAATTTGATGACGTACTAATATTAAATGTAAAGAGATACAAACAGAAAACACAGAATTTGAATTGCATGATAAATAATCGTGTTAATGAAAACAGAAGTCAGTAATACATTCCGAAACAGAGGGAAATGATGTCCGTGTAGTTGATCAGTTTCCCGTGACAATTAATGTGTGTATATAAGTATATAGAATTTAATACAGAATCAAATAACAAAGTTATGCTTACGAAATGATTGAACGGAGGAGCTCTATGGTTGTTCGCAGGTGGCAGTGCTGGTTACCAAAACGCCCAGTCTCAGCGACGTTATTAAATTACACATTCAACTATTTAATTTTATACGTTAGATATCCAGACATTTTTTCCAAATTTAACGAGAAAAAAAAATGATATATATATATACATATATATGTATAATATCATTCCTAGCGCGTGATAAGTTGGACAAATGGTATTTGTCATTAAGTATGTGTACAAGTATTTTACATTTAAACGATTGAACGTACAGTGGTTTTACCATAGAGGAGAAGAGAAAGGAAGGAGCGTGATCCGCTATGATCAGATCTTTTATGTTTCCTATCTTTGTCGCGCGCTCATGGAAAGAAAGATTAATTTAAATATTGCGCGTTAGAGCGCAAAACGATCATTTACGATTATGATTAAAAGTATAAATGACAAGAGCGTTTTATACTTGACTAGCAACACGTAGCATCTACTTTGTCATGTTTGACTAAAATAACTTCGTTTAGGATTAAGTTTAGTTTGGTGTACAGTCGAAGTTAATCTGCGATTGTAAAATAATTAATATTAAACGGGTACGTATATATATATACATATACACACGTACACGCACCACATACACGTATAATTGTCTGCATTGTAACAGTAAGGTACAAAAATATTTACGCTATTTGTAAAGTCGTTAAACAGTCGATCATTGTGAACACAGCTCAATTACCGCTAAATATGAATTTTAGGAAATAGAGTAAAACGAGAACGAATAATATCGTATGTTCTGTATAACAAAAAAGAAACAAAAAAGTTGAGAGGGAAGAAGTAATTGTATTTCGTTTATATATTAACGTATAACTCAAGAAATTCTAACATGTATCGGGTGATACCATTGTTCATACTTGTGCGTTTATTAGTGCGACTACTGATTTTTTGACAAGATTTTCTGAAAATTAACAATATAACAATACAATAAATCAGACATATGTTGCGATTGTTTTCATTTCGCGACTTTTAACAATGGAGAAGCAATTCTGGCGTTAACTGAGCGTCAATACTCTGCTTAGAAGTGACAACAACCAAGTGGTATACGTGTTTGTAGGTATCATGAAAATCGAATTACATGTTTTAGGATGGTTCGAAGAGTATTTCGATATACGGTGATACATATTAGTAGAAAAATGTCACACTGGCAGAGACAATCATAAAAACACTCTAGAAGTTGATCGGAGTAGATGATTTGTATTAAATGGAAACCTATATACAGAGTAATTGTCCAAAGACAGCATAACGTGCATGAGTAGATCAAAGTAATTTGTCCCAGCCAATTGTGTACATTAAGGCACAGAACCATTTACGTAGGGCAAGCAATGAAATCTTCTATTTCCACCTTATTATATCGATAACTATCAAATGAAATGAACTGTACTGAAAGTCTCTCATTGTCGCATGATGTCATCAGCATAGTAATAGTAAATTGATTTAGTATTGTAAGTAAAATAGTCTAACGATTGCAATGAAAACAAACATTGCAACAAGGAACCATAAAGAAAAAAAAACAAAAAAAAAACTTCAATACTTTTTCATATTTCTTATTTCTCCTCACCTTCAACATGAAAGATCACAGACTTATCGCTACTAGCAAAAGAAATTGATCAAACCAGCAACTGCCATAGGAAACCAGAATGATTCCAACTTGACGAGAAAATAATGCACTTATATGAGCGAAATGTAGGTATGAGCTTTTATTAAAGAGTGAATTTTTTTGTAACGCCTAAATGAAGATTTAAGAAAAGAAAAGAACACCATACGCAAAAGCAAATCGTTTTTTCTTTGTTGTACGTATACAGTTTGTTTAAAGGATATTTTTTAGTCAGAGTGCGATGTTTGTCAATTTTAATCGTCCGTTGGTGGAAGATTCTAGGTTTATAAAAAATTTGACGAAAATTAAGTTTATTTCACAGGCGTAGCAACAACCTGAGATACGTAGGGAACACAAAGAAAGAAAGAGAGAGAATACCTTCCCTCCATAACCAGCAAGGAGATACCGAATCTGATAATCATACAATAGAGTATACGAATAAATGACGACTGATATGATAAAAGTTATTATTGACCAATGGCACAGGTACCGCACACATTTCAATGAAATCTAGAAAATGTTATTTCTTCTTTTAGAGTATTATATATAGTACTTTCATTCATTAGAATTTATACATTTATTTCATTTCCTAACGAGTCGGTCAGTACTGAATAGTATTCGATCGTTTGTTTATGATGCACCCAGTTTTTTTTGTTGAAAGTATATATATATAAATATATTGTCACGATTCTTTTTCTATGTAAATAATATATTTATCAGTGAATCTCTATTCTCTTACAAGTTACCGTGTACAAAAATTCAGTCAAGTTTCTTACATATGCATACATGTATACATATTTATGTATATGTACATCTCTGTGTACTAAACAGAAAGCACACGTTTAAGACAGAAAAGCGAACTGTTTTCTTAATAAACAATGGATAAAGCATGCAAGAGAATTAACGAACTAAATCTATGCTAACATGTATTAGGCTCATAATATATTAAACAAAACAAAAGAATATATATATATATACAAATGCCCGAGTAAACCTCAACCCAAGCTCAGGTGAGTAAATATAAATCTATCAGTTTCTTAATAAAAAAAAACAAACGTATCGACTTATTGCAAAGCAAATGTTAGCAAAGATAAATGCTACATAAACCTGCATATATCGAGTGTAAAGTGGAATCATTTGTACATGTAGACAGGGTCATGCTAATACGACATATTCAGCACAGGGATACACAGGGATACACAGGGATTGCTTTCTTTTTGTCAAGATAATTCAAACGATATATACACCATTTCATTGAGACATTGTGAACCGCTTTATACGTGCGATACCTGCAGTATTGTATACCGCAATAGTAACGAAGAGGCAACGATTGACAGAAATACTATTTAAAATTTTTTCGGAATAAACTATCAATTCACAAAACCAATCGTGAACTTACTGCTAAGACAATAAGAAAAAGCAGGGAAGGAATGTACTGAATATATCTACGAAAAGAAAAGTTTAAGAATAATAATGACAGAAATAATAATAACAATAATGTGTGATTCAAGTATTGTTTATAAGCGAATATTAGACAATAGGTATAAATCGAGTATCTATATTTATAAGTTTGAATCGCTTCTGTTATTAATGTCTTCTTTCTAACTCCGTATTATTAATTTCTTTAGGCTGATAACATCTGTATTGTCGTACACGGTGGCACTACCATTGTTTGAGCCGAGCAACATCTGCCACATGACTGGCATCTACGATGTTTTACAAGAGGATTCTCGAGTGCTCCTTTCTTTCGCAACGAAAATATTACTAAAAGGTACTCAGATGTTGTACTTTATATTTAAGAAAGTATTTTTACGAATCGCAAACTCGGTAGCAGATTACGTATCTATGATAAAAGAACATAGAAATCGATGCTCGAATTTCTGCGAACAACTGGAACAGTTTTCAAACTTTCAAATTCATTAAAAATGAAAAAAAAGAAAACAAATACGTCGTCAAATTTCTTCGTTTTATTTCGCTTATTTATATTTTACGTTGTTCGTAACAGTACACGCGAATGTTGTAAACAATATGAAAAATGTACAAAACTGAAAAAATATAAAAACGCAATAACATGCATTAATCTTACTGACTCTTCTTAAAAGTTAACATCACATCTGTAATCGATTCAGTTTAAGATAAACCGCTAAAAGTACAAAGGTATAGTGTCATTGCAAATTTCTTTCGTCTAATTTGTCTACATTTGAACATTACCCCTTTGTACATTACCCGTCTATTATGCATCTTCAACTAAACTATACATCAAATTTATAATCAATCGATACGAATAGTTCGCGTGAGAAAATGAATGAAAGATAATTGTACATGTACGCGCATCGATGTTTTATGAATCGGATTATCACTTGTGTGAAACGTGTAAGGTTACAATTATAATTATTATAAAATTAATAATTATAATTAGATTAAAATTAAGCTTACAATTAAAACAAATGCGTGGGCGGATCGCATTTTCTTAAAATTGCAAAACGGATGCAGGATCACATTTAAGAACCATCTCCCTGTGCAATTACTCATGGCACAATGTGTTTTCAGAAATTTGTATTGTGCGTGATTCTACCGCAGACGGTTTTTGCGAATGTTACTAGACAACAGTACGAGTTGTATGTAGCTGTGTCCTTCCCGCATGTTTATAAATCTAGAAATTGTGATTTCATAACAATAGTCCCCATGAACCGGTTAAAGAAGAGAAAAAGAAATTAATCCGACGCCCACCTGTTTTTCTCTTGTTGCTGTATGTGGACTCTGTCGCCCCTCTGTAAAGGTGTAATCACGCTTGTGTAACATGAAACTTCGGTAGCTGATGTGGAAGATGCCGTAGAACACTTAACTAGTTTCTGAGTTTTGGAATCACCTTCCGAACTCAACAATATCCAATACGAGTAATTGGTTGGTTCACCGAAATAGAATATCTGTAAGAATTCGGAAATGTAACAAATTGTTCAACGAAAATACAAGTATTCTGCGTACAGGGTGAGTCGCGTAAAACAGTTAAATGTTTCTGTTAGTGTGCGATGTAGACGGAAATAAGGCTCTGTTCAAGGGGACAAATATACCGATACTAACGCATCTCCCGATTGGATTATCTTCAAGTTCTGTTGAAGGTCGTCGATGGTTTTTCAATTAGCACTACATATTTTAGACGTCGTAGCGTAGTAGCTGCTTTCAAGACGAATTCAAGGATATTATAAACTTGAAATGACCTTGAACCATGCGTATACATACCTGAGCAGAGATCATGTACAGACCGGTCGCGGTAACTTCGATAGATTTCTTATCTTCGACTAAGTGGAATTTATTTAGGCTAAACTGAGTATTGTTTTTGGTGCTTTTCACCCAAGGCCCGATATAAACTGAAAGAGAAACAAATTAATTTCATAGAACGTTTTCATAAGAGCGGGTACATACCTGTGTCTGTAATATGTTGTTCAGGAATTGCACCGACAAACGTTGCCACTAGTGGACCTGAATAACACAAAACGGAAACGGTATTTACAACATGTCGATCACTCCCTGTAATAAGTACAATATCTACTTAGATGGGAGGACTATAAGTAATTGTTATGAAAGGTCTGGTTGATAGAAATGATGGACGTGTAACAAACAAAAAAAAAACAAAAATACATGCTAACTAAATAATACTAGATACCCAATCGCCTGCGTTTGGGCCGCCTTTTGTTCTTTCCCCGTTTTTTACCTCTTCCCTCGTCTCTTCGAGACCTCCCGGCTCGAGGTTCTCTTCGTGATTCTAAATAGTCATCGACATAGTCACTGTCGCTATCGTCGTTGTAAACGACAGTATCGCCGGGGTTCGAATCTATTTGTTTTTTCGACGAGATCCCCATATTCGCCGTTATTATTGCTCTTTCGATACGCAAATTAGTTTGGTCGTTATCTTCCGGTTTCCCGTCGTCCTCCGGCGTCGCTGACGAACTCGGGCGCGTTGAACTCAGTTCGCTGCGAGCACTCGCGTCACGAGCATCGGCTTGCGACGTCCGTTCGTTCCCCGAACTTTCGACAGGATTAAAATACTGACTATGCGCGTTAAAAGCGTACGAGGTTTCCCTAGTTTCGTTACGAATACCGTCAAACATCTCGATGGCCTCGGTAACCGAGGAAGCACCTTCGAGTAGCCGTCTTATCTCGTGCATGCTCCTGTACTCGAGAGACCTGTCCGGCCGGTGAAACCATACTCGGTTCAAACTTCTGTTCAGTCGATCGTATTTGGACATCAGTACCAGCAGGTTCACGTTTGTCGACTGCATCTAAAAATATATTCATTTAGAGTCAGCGTTATTCTCTCTTTCTCTCACACTCTCATTAAGGTTCACGATTCTAGGAGATATCGCGCGCCATATTCGTACTCGCCCGCAACTTCTTTGTATCGAACATTTCGTGGTATAGCATCGTCATCATCGGAGCGTCATTCAAGTTTCGCTAATGGATTTTCCCAATTTGTTTTCTTCGTGCAGGTTGATTATAAAGTCTCGACCCGTCGACCACGCTCCTACCAAGCGGCAAAATATTTCGTAACAGGCTTCTTATCGACAAATAAATTCTCATTGATAAGAGATTTTCATCGAGAAATTATTTTCGGGATAAATATTATTATTTCATAGAAAGTTTCAAGTTCGATAATTTTTTAATATCCGCCAGCAAAATTTGTTCAGTTGACTCAATGTTATTTTCACTTTGCTGCAGGCATTTGGAATGGGCCGATATTTTATAATCACCCTGCGTGCTCTAGAGTCGAGCGTGTGCGTTACCTGTACTTGTAAGGCGCGAATTTCCTTTCGCATGTGGGAGAGCACGACAGCGAACGCAATCGCCAACAGGAAGAGTACGACGCCCCGCGATCTTTGGAATAACTTTGATTTTTTTCACGTTCGACAAGGTCACGTTCATGTCGACGTTCAATTCGATGAAATTCGTCGAACCTTTCGCGGGTTCGCCAGGCTGCGGATCGGTACCATCTCGGATCCTTTCCATCTTAATTTTCGTGACCATCCGACAGTACCGACTACGCGCGTCGGTCAATTGCACGGACCAGTTTCAACTATTATCACACATCGACAAATATCCTAGAACAGGCCATAATATTTTCATGGATTGTTTTATCGTGATCCCTTCGCGTTATCGAAACACGTTTCGTTCGGTACATCGGTCACGGTTGTTCGTTTAAAAAATCTTATCGACGGTTGTTAAAACAGTTGATCGATTTTTTTTCGAGACTATTCAGGTTTACGTGCGCGAACGGTCTACGACGAAACGAAAAGTCAACAGAACTACATTATTCCCACACTTGACCAGACACTCGGAGATCTACTGCACGAATTAGACAACAAGAATGCGCATATAAAGGCTTCGATTCGTCATACTTCGTAATTTTGCTGACCATTGTTGGTTTGTTAATGCACGTCGAAATGTGTCATAGAGATAAGCGAGAAAGTGTTACGAGGTATCGCGCGTTCTATCTGGATAGTGTGCGATCAACTTTGTTTTACCTTCGACTAAGCCTGGACGATACAACTTTTCTTAACCCCTTGCCGTATTTTAACGAGTCAGACTCGTGATGAAGATTTTAAACGAAGTCTAACAAATACGAACGTTACGTCTCTGTTTCTAAATGAAATAAAATTTGATTTGTTTGTAATCAATATTTCAGCATTAAAATCCCTGCAGCCATACAAAAAATTTTCTTTTCTCTTCTACGACACTTTTGAGCATGCAGACGTTTTAATAACAGTACTTAATCACTGTAGAAATGACAACAGAAGCAAGCTTAACCGATCAGACGATCGATAGATCTTCGATCAGAGATCAAAGACCTGTACGAAAGAGCAGGTTAAGGCACGTGCACACCGAATTTCATTGTCTTCGATAGTTCTATTCGCGATGAATAAAAAGTTTCAGCAATATTCTTGTGAACAGAGGGAAAAAAGGTAGAACTGCATAGATATAGAAATGAGCCGTCAACAGGCCGAATCGATTAATTCCACTTTTCGAAATATTTTAAATTTAAGTGTCAAAACACTTGGTTTAGTCATAACCTTTTTTATTTACATAAAATTTCCCAAATAATACAGATTAATACCATTAAACAACAAATTTTTTTTTGGTCGCCGAATAATAAACAATTTATTTCAGAAGCTATTCTGATCAACTCCGTACTCTAATGTAAATCGTTGCAATAATGCAGTGACGGGCCGCCGCGGAAAAGAAGAATCCGTCGTGCTTCGGCCCTTATTTTAATGGGAATTTTGAAAAAACAATGTATACTAAATATTTCATCACGTTTCTCCATTTTCTGTCTTATAAAGTTAATCGATTTGGCAAGCGAGCGTCACAAACATTCTATAGACAGTAGCGAATTCGATCGCTTGATTTTACAATTTTATGAAATAGGTACGTTCCACCTGCTCGTCCGCCGGCACTCTGTTTGAATTTCAAGTCTAGGTAGAGAAAGTTTGCGTGGAACTGTTAGGCACCGAGAGTCTCGTCTCTCGTCGACCGTAGTAGAAAATCTCGCTTACCTAAGGGACATGTCTCGGTTCTCTAGAACAAGTATCTTCGACAGAGCAACAGGTGAGGATAATCGATCTGCGAGTCGATCGTCTTCCTGGCTGTTGGCAGCGTGGCTGTCGAGACTCACAATCACATTCTACAGGTCTGAATATAACCGTTCCAGACCATCTTTTGTTTACTCAGGCACTACGCAGCCCAAGCGTCTACAAGCCTCGCGACGAGTCCACTCGACCGGTTTGGCGGCTCTTCGGTCCTCCGGTCCTCGGTACGAGCGCTGCCAACATACGGTTAGCAAGAAACTATGATAGCCGCTGACCACCTCTCTCTCTCTCTCTCTCTCTCTCTCTCTCTCTCGGGGTTCGAGACACTGCGAAAGTATTAGTTGATGGACCGATCGCTCCTTCATACGCGGAAGCCACGAATATCCTAATGCATTTCGCAAACGGTAATCATTTCTTATTTTATTACATACTTTTCAACGTCCAAAAATAAATTGCACGGTTCTCGGGAGGTCTGATTGCAAGTCCTTCAAATGTATATTCGTGTTGAACCATGATTGCACGAGGGATTGAAAAATTAATTAACCGATTGTCAGAATCAGGAATTGGTAGAAAATGATACGATTTGCGAAGCGTGGGAAAAGTAAGTGCATATCACGAATTTTTACGGGATGTTATTTGCTCGTATGTATACGCGACACTTTTTATTCGGAAGGGCGGATGTAGTCGAAATCTAAGACGATAAGATAAGAAACAAGGTCGCAGTTTATACACTTGGAAAATTCAAGGGATTTTACTAGTAACTGCCGTGAAATTTGATATTCCGAAGCAACGGGAATTTCTTACGATTCCTATCTCCATAAGAAACTCGTTTTCAAGGCCGACTGATCCTAACGTTGCGTAAAATTGACCTGGATCCGTTCGATCGTCCGTCCGTTCGATGATCTTAACCCTTTCGTTAGTATCGAAATTATTTTGATATTCGATACAGGCAAGCGTATTTGTAGATCGCCATTGGAAATATTTATTTACTGTTACATCGATGATTTTTTTAATTTATAGATAGAATAAACAATGTTCGTGTTATGATGAAAATTGTCTTGGACTCTCCGCATCTCCCGTATAATCCCTCCGACTTAGCGCCACCGAAGAGACTGACAAGTTTTGGTGGAGCATTTCAATTTATGTGATTGATCGCATAGCCGTTGATCGATGGTACTGCGATTTTTATAGAGCGCTCATGGCAGAATGGAAAATAGACTCATTTGTATTAGCACATTTTCTTTGCTTTCCAATACAACTTCATTGGACATTTGTAAAAATCCGACCAACGCTTTCATGATAATTTTAAACTTTTACATTAAATTAATTTCCACATTATTAATACAGAGAGTATATGAGAGTGCTCACGCCCGGGGTTTCGCTGTTCCCACCAGTGTTGGGATCGTGCACGGGTTCCACGCGCATGCGCGAATAAATGCAGGAACGTGTGTACGTCCTAAGCTTGTGGGGAAACTAGGGGGGGACTGTTATTGGCGGGAACCCAACGGAAAAGTGCAAGACGACACGACGAGGCAAGCGTGATTCGAAATTTTGGTAAGTTAATATATTCAATTGTGTAATAATGGCAACTATTGGAAAAAGAGCTACAAGGAAGCGTAGAGCACTATGCTTCCAAAATTAGTAGTAAGTATATTATATATTACATTATATTATACACTATTATATATTATATATTACACATCAAAATTTAATATATCATACGCATGTTAAACATTGATATTTGAAAATCAAAAAAAAAATTTTGTGGAATTATGCGGGGTCTCCAAGGTACCTCATTTTAGCTCAACTTAATACTTTACTGACGCTAAAATCGTCGCGCATGCGCGTGTAACCCGCGCAAGATCCCAACACTGGTTCCCAGTACAGTGTTGCCTCCTAGTCTAATTTCTAGCCTGGATCAGAACCTACGTCATCTTTAGCCTAGATCAGAACACAGACTTAGGATCAGTACAGACATTGCAAGCAATGCATTTTTCTGTCCACGGTTCTGAATTACCGACTCTGTAGAAAATGTTCTTGGACAATAGCGGACTCTATCGAAATGGAGCGGTCAGCTAGTGAACTACATGGCGTTGCAACACAAACGGTGTGTTTCCGAGAATGCTAATTTTACAACGTTGTCAGCTTTAAAAGTGCAATGTTGCCGCATTATATTCACACAAAAACCGTCGATGCACGCATCGAAAGCGTTTGAGCGATTCCTTTCTTGCTTGTCGGAGCTGTCAAACTTCAGAGATATATTGCTTCTTAATTTAAAATGTAGAATTTTCAATCATAAACACGATTATCAAACGATCATCTGAATATTTGCTGACTTATTCAAAAAACTTTTTAATTTTTTTAATTAATCTAATAAACACAATTAACTGCAACTTAAATTGTCAAAATATAGTGAATTCTTATTTGTATAGGCATAAAAATGCCTGTTTTATTAAACTTGCAAGTCGTTATTTTAAAAGACAAGAATAATAAATATGTGTGCACGCATTAAATAATTGTAAAGAAAGTAGAGCATTAGTTTAAAATATGTAAAATTATTGCAATATACTTTCTTTAATAATACGAGCAACATAACAAAATTAATTTTACTATAGTTTGTATTTTTATTATTCATTCTTCGTAAATACTATTTTCTCTGTTCAAATATACGCGCCATATTCATGTATGACTTCCAAATCATATTAAACATCCGTAGTAAAAATGAAGTATACGAAATATTCAGTTCTTACTAATACGCCTAAATTCGCGAATTATCGGTAACAGTGAGCGCGACACCGAAATGGTACGGGGCTCTTAGAGCTAGGCCTGCAGACAAGCTCGCATATGCGAGCCGAGTTCGAGTCGAGTCGAGTCGGGACTCGCATTTCGAGTCGAGTCGAGTACTCGCACGAAGCGAGCTACTCGCATCGATGCGAGCTACTCGCACCGATGCAAGCTACTCGCACCAATGCGAGCCGCTCGCACAGAAGTGAACGGCTCGCACGAAACAAACAGTTCGCATGAAGGGATTGACTCGAAATAAATTCAAGCGTAATATGACGTCGTGCGAGGAAATACCGGGATGATCGGCACATTAATATTATCAAACATTTTAATATATTGAGAATGCAAAATGTTTGGGACGTTTTATTATATATTTTGATTGTAAAATGAATATATGATGCATGCGGCTGTTCATGATTTAGAAGTGATTCTGTATCTAGAGTCCTATTAAAAATTTTTACCAAAAAATTAGATGGCAAGGTGGTCAAGGGAGTGTTTGTCGGCATCGTTGACAGAAGGAATTATTATAAATGTTAGTCAATTCGAAATAATAAATGTATTAGTGTATTGTGTTCAATAAATTAATTCGTGAAAATATTCATGGTTTAAAAGTTATTCTGTACCTCGGGTTCTACTACCTATCATCACTAAAAAATTAGATGACCAGGTGGTCAAGGGAGTGTTTGTCGGCATCGTTGGTAAAAGGAATTGTTATAAACATTAAACAGCCATAGATAATAAATTTATCAATAATTACAATCACGGCGATCGAAATCGAGCGATGTTAGATGGAGTGGGGAGAGTTCCGCGTCGCTGCGCAGCTGCGCCTGAACTCGGCGAGCGTTCCGCGTCGCTGCGCAGCTGCGCCTGAACTCGTCGAGCGTTCTCAGTCAGTCAGTCAGTTGGGCCGCGGACTCCGGCCCGGGCGGTCCGACGGGTCCGACTGAGTGATCGCGAGTGAACGCGAGTGGTAGTGAGTGACCAGTGGCTGTCCAGTGGCTATCCAGTGGCTGTCCAGTAGCAGTCCAGTGGCTGTCCAGTAGCTGTGCAGTTTGGTGAGTTTGGCCAATTTTTTTTTTTTATTTGTGATGGTTTACTTTGCGACAGTTTATTTGTTGCTTTACAGCACAGGGTGGGCCAAGGGTTTTACAATGCTTATGTTGATTACCCTTGGCCCACCTCCAACGATTCTGCCCGCAACTACTAATTCAACGAACACCGTCGTTTATCATCAAATTGTTTGTTTCTTATTTAAAATTGGAATTCCTTCGATCGGAGGTCCCTCAGGGGCTCACTCACGGGTGGGGCCGTGAGTGGGTACGGGGTGTCGCGTCCCCGGGGCACCCGAAGCGCCTATAGGCCGCACTCGTGTGCGGGGTTAGTTTGGCTCTCGTGAGCTGGTGTTAGGTTGGCTCTCGTGAGCTGGTTAGATTCGCACTCGTGTGCGGGGTAGGCAGGCCGCACTCGTGTGCGGGGTTAGTTTGGCTCTCGTGAGCTGGTTAGATTCGCACTCGTGTGCGGGGTTTGTAGACCGTACCCGTGTACGGGGTTTACAATTGCTCTTCATCACATATTCATCATCGTTGTTTTACTTGCTCGACATCTAATTGAATTTCGTTTCTGAAATTTCATAAGATCCTCTTCTAGATATTTATATTTCTTATTTAAATTTGGCATTCCTCCGATCGGAGGTCCCTCAGGGGCTCATTCAGGGTTGGGGAAACCGTGAGTGAGTACGGGGTGTCGCGTCCCCGGGGCACCCGAATCGCCTATAGGCCGCACACGTGTGCGGGCTTAGCTTGGCTCACTTGAGCTGGTGTTAGGTTTGCTCTCTCGAGCGGGTATTAAGTTTACACTCGTTCATTCTGGTTCATGTTTCTTCGTTGCGAATCGAAGCCTTCTGCTTCGCTTTTTCCCTTTTTGGCGATTTAGTTTTTTGCGACAATAATTGGTCTGCTTGCGTGCGTACATTATAAGATTGTATATCGTCGTTGTAAATATGTCGAGTAATTATTGCCTTAACTTCACTTAATCTAATTTAATTTCATTTCATTTCATTTAGTTTAATTTCATTTAATCTAACTTCACTTTGCTCGGCTCGTTGTTGTGACTCCGACACAGCCTTCCGCTGTGTCGGACCTTGCTTGTATGTACCAATCCAGTTGGTATCGGTATTCAGCGTCAATTCATTAAGAGTGGATGGTCAAGCGATCTGTTTGCCGTGTTACACTGTATAAGTGAAAAGTCCTCTCTGTCGCGATTCCACCTGAGTAACCTCAACGTAAGTTGAATGGTACCGGTTGGTATATGAGTAAATGGGACACCGTGCGAACTTTTCTCTTGGTCATCGCTCTTCTTGAATTCATGTTGGGTATCGGTGCCGACTGGAGTTTGGCTGCAGGCATTGTACGCGTTTGCGTCACCCTCGAATCAGAGCCCTCTGCTCTGGTTCGCTCTTGTTTCTCAATTTGAAAGAATCAGTGCCTTCTGCCTGATTCGCCTTTAGTCCCCCGTGGATCGGAGACTTCTTCTCCGATTCACACCTTTTTCCCCGCAATAATTACTCGACATATTGCGTAACTGCGTTAGTATAAGTTCGTCGTTGTTAGGAAAGGGAGCCAGAAGGAATATTGCATTCGTTCTGACTCCCTCTCCGGGTCTCTAGTGCAGCAACCTCCTCGTGGTGAGACCTGGGCAATCGGTATTATCCTCTATTTGTAAGAACTTCTAGTATCTTACAAATAGTGGATAATATCGAGCTAATAGCTGCACTCTTAGAATTAGTGTAAATATTTTATCCTAGAATGTAAGACATGGTAGATGTAAGAACAAATGTATTCATTTATTATCAAATTGTAAGTTTCTTATTAAAAATTGGTATACCCTCGATCAGAATTCCCTCAGGGGCTCACTCACTTAACCGTGAGTGAGTACGGGGTGTCGCGTCCCCGGGGCACCCGAATCGCCTATAGGCCGCACTCGTGTGCGGGGTTAGCTTGGCTCTTGTGAGCTGGTGTTAGGTTGGCTCTCATGAGCTGGTTAGATTCGCACTCGTGTGCGGCGTAGGCAGGCCGTACTCGTGTGCGGGGTTAGCTTGGCTCCCGTGAGCTGGTGTTAGGTTGGCTATCGTGAGCTGGTTAGATTTGCACTCATGTGCGGGGTTTGTAGGCAGTACTCTTGTACGGGGTTTATAGTTACTCTCATCGCATCTTCATCATCGTTGGTTTTATTGCTCGATTTATAATAGAATTAATTCTGAATTTTCTCGAGATGGTCTTGTGAAAATTTATATTTCTTATTTCAAATTGGTATTCCTTCGATCGAAGGTCCCTCAGGGGCTCACTCACGGGTGGGGCCGTGAGTGAGTACGGGGTGTCGCGTCCCCGGGGCACCCGAAGCTCTTTAGGCCGCACACGTGTGCGGGATTTAGTTTTGTCGTATTTCTTGTAGTATTCGCACTCGTATGCGGGGTCATGTATCGTTTAACAGTCGGCCAGGATACATCGAACGAAGAGGACACCCCGACGAAGAGAATACATCGTGAAGACTGCGTATGTTAAGTTATTTATATTTGCCGAGCAATTATTGTCTTAGCGTCACCCCCCGAACCAGAGCCTTCTGCTCTGGTTCATTTTTCTTCATTGCAATTCAAAGCCATTTGCTTTGATTCTTCTCTCTTTTGCGACAATAATTGCTCGGCATGCGTGCGTGCGTGCGTTAGTGATTAAGATTGTATGTCATCGTTGTAAATATGTCAAGTAATTATTGCCTTAACTTCACTTAACTTAATTTCATTTTATTTCATTTAGTTTAATGTAATTCAAACTAACTTCACTTTGCTCGGTTCGTTATTTTGACTCCGACACAGCCTTCCGCTGTGTCGGACCTTGCTTGTATGTACCAATCCAGTTGGTATCGGTAGTCGACAGAAATTCATTGAAAGTTGATGGTTGAGCGATCTGTTTGCTGTGTTACACTGTGTAAGTGAAAAGTCCTCTCTGTCGTAATTCCACCCGAGTTACCTCAACGTAAGTTGTTTGGTAACAGGTGGTAACTGGAGTAAATGGGACACCGTGCGAACTTTTCTCTTGGTCATCGCTCTTCTTGAATTCATGTTGGGTATCGGTGCTGACTGGAGTTTGGCTGCAAGCATTGTACGCGTTCGCGTTACCCCCGAATCAGAGCCTTCTGCTCTGGTTCGTTCTTGTTTCTCTTTTTGAAAGAATCAGAGCCTTCTGCCTGATTCGTCTTTGCTCCCCCGTGGATCGGAGACTTCTTCTCCGATTCACAACTTTTTCCCCGCAATAATTACTTGACATATTGCGTTACTGCGTTAGTATAAGTTCGTCGTTGTTAGGAAAGGGAGCCAGAAGGAATTATGCATTCGTTCTGACTCCCTCTCCGGGTCTCTTGTGCAGCAACCTCCTCGTGGTGAGACCTGGGCAATCGGTATTATCCTCTATTTGTAAGAACTTCTAGTATCTTACAAATAGTGGATAATATCGAGCTAATAGCTGCACACTTGGAATTTGTGTAAATATTGTATCCTAGAATGTAAGACATGATAGATGTAACAACGAGTGTATTGAAAGATTTTCAATAAAGATCTTGTAAATTAATATCCATGATTATTTCAAACCTATGAAATGCCCTTGTGGATTTTAACGAGTAGGTAGGTACAATGTTTATATTATATAAATATAATATATAAATATAATATATATTATATAAATATTATTATTATATTAAATATTATATAAATATTATTATTATATTAAATATTATATAAATATTATATATATATATCATATATATATCATTATAAGGTATTCGAAATACATGAGGAAATTCGAATATACATATGTATTAATAATGTCTCAAGAGACGTCTTTTCTCACACGTCGTTTTGGCGTTTGAAAAAAGGTACCTTTTAGGCGTCTCATTTGTGACGTAAAAACGACGTCTCTAACAGACGCCTTTTACACGTTCATAAAGACGTCTTTTCTCACACGTCGTTTTGGCGTTTGAAAAAAGGTGCCTTTTAGGCGTCTCATTTGTGACGTAAAAACGACGTCTCTAACAGACGTCTTTAAGAACGTGTAAAAGGCGTCTGTTAGAGACGTAAGACGTAAAGACGTAAAAATGACGACAAAACGACGTCTTTAAGACGTCATGTGCTATCTGGGTAATGTTGAGTAATGTAGATTCAGAATTTGTATAATACAATAACAATTGTTTGCAATAACAATAATGCAATAACAAAAGTTTCAGTCTCCTGTCTCATCTGTAAGGGTAGTTATGGAGGAAAATCAAAAAACCAGTTTTTGAACCATTTTCCGTATTTATTGGCAATTAAAAATTCTGACATTTTTCGGATATTAAGTCACATATTAGTTATCATTTTCAGACCTTTCCGTTGCAAACTCTGGGTGTACAAAATAAAAAACACGAAACAAACTCGAAAAAGTAAAGATTTCACATAGAAATCGAAAAAGTAGAATCACAGACTTAATTTATTAATGAGATATTATCGTAAGTTTAATACTCAATTTTTTTTCAAATTCTTGAGTGTGGTGCGTCTAGTTGAAAAAAATTACAAACCACTTAATATGTATTAAACATTCCTACGTTCCGAGAAACATTTTCCAGACTTCAGAACTCGCGTAGTGCAAACTATTAAAATAACATTATCTACGTTATCTACTAATACGTTATTAAAGCATTGTAAAAACATATTTTAGGTATGTTTAAACTATTTTGAAATAACCTTTGGGAACACATTTCTGGAGTACGTTCGGCCAGTCGGCCACCAGTCATTTAAGTACGCTTGCACCGGTGCGAGCTGAATGCACCGGTGCGAGCCGAATGCACCGGTGCGAGTAGCTCGCATCGATGCGAGTAGCTCGCTTCGTTCGAGCCGCTCGCTTCGTGCGGGTACTCGACCCGACTCGCACACTCGAGTCGAGCTAAGCTCGACTCGCACTATGCGAGTACTCGCACAGCCCTACTTAGAGCCCCCGAAGCGTGGACAGAAAAGTCCATAAGCTGCAATGTCTGTACTAATCCTAAGTCTGTGATCAGAACTACATCATCTTTAGCCATGATCAGATTCTACAACATCTTCAGCCTGCACCGCAGACGAGGTATACCTCGTCTGTGCCCATATGGTGATCGGTCTACTCTTATACCTCGTTTGTGCTTATACCTCGTCTGTGGAAGACTTACGTTTTGCCGGAAATTGATTGTCGGTAATGTTTGGCTAGAAGTTTCAGTGGCTTGTCGCTGCATACAATGGCGCTGTACGAACACTGAACGGAACTTCAAGATTTAGCCACAAGTGGCGTCCATCTCGCTTGCCAGAAAGTGAATTTCGTATCTGGTATAGTATCTGCAGAGAGTATGTATCTGTAACGAGAAACTGTGTGTAAGTATTCTGTATCTGTACTGTATAGAACAGAATACAGATGTCCTTGCGCTTGTGTGCACGGTTGGTTTGGCGGAATTTGTGTATACGTCCTCGAACAGTGTCTCTGTCAGCAATTAATTCGATTTTGTAACAGAAAAACTTGAGGAAAAATGGACAACGACAAAAGTACTATGCTGGCGGTTCTTCAACTGCTAAGAAAATATAATCTGAAGGTATGACATGGACATTTTCGTTATGGGATGTTTTCTAACCTCAACACCGTATATAAACATTGAGCGTTATTGGAAACATTGAAATGATATTTTCCTATATAAGTTATACTATTCGATAATCGAAAATCACAGCGATGTGTACAAACTCGACTAATTTGTTTCGTAGGGAACCGAGGAGTTGTTTAAGAAAGAGGCAAATTTGACAGATATCTCTCCGGATGATGCTCAACAGACCGATTCTGAAGTTAACAGTGTTCTCTCCGCGTACAAGAGCGAGGGGGATCCTGCACTTTACGAGAAAGCGTACAGTGAGCTCAAAAAGTTTGTAGAAGGTTCATTAGATATATATAAGGTAAATTACTACGTGCTCGTTAATTACATATAGCGAAGGCTACGAAGGGACTAAAAAATCTGTTTTTACCTGTCCGTTTATATGCTCGAAAAGATGAAATGTATTTGTTATTGAAAACAGCACGAATTGGGTACTATATTATACCCAGTTTTGGTACACATGTACCTGGAATTGGTTTATAACAATCATTCGGAAGAAGCCAAACAACTCTTAGAGAAATTTGGTGGGAATTTGGAGGAGTATTATCAGAACGACCTGAGAAGACTGTCCAATGTTACCAGACGCGAGCAGATGGCGGGAAACGAGTTAACCGACACATTCAAGTATGCGCGCAAGTTAGATCTATACAGGATACAATTACAAATAAATTCCATTGTACGAATTCTATAAAATAATCAACAGATCGAATCAGTTCATAATCAGAATGTCGAGGGACACGCTTTCGATAATAAAGAGGCATTTACAAGAGAAAAAACACAGCGTACTGTTGAACATTATACAAGAACACCTGTACTTTGATATGTACGAAGGGGTAGCAAGAAATAAACAGCAAATTGATGCGACGTCTGGTGCGGTAGTAGGAGAAGCTACGAGACAAGGTACTGGAATTTAAAAGCATCTTAGAATTTCGATGAAATCAAAACGATTTTAATTGCAGACAATAAGGCTAAGGTGTATTATGGTCTTCTAAAGGAGCCAGACATCCAATCACTGCCGCCAACGGAAGAAGAAGAGGACGACACAGGCGGCGCAGACGGCGATAAACCGAAAAAGAAGAAAGCGAAGAAGGATCCGCTGTTTTCGAAGAAAACCAAATCGGACCCGAACGCACCGCCTGTAGGCAGAATGCCCTTGCCCAATTTGTAAGAAAGTTTTTCGTCGCAAAATTCCGTTTGCGCCGTTTAAAGCGCAATTAATTGGAATATTTTGAGTACAGAAAAGATGCGGACAAATTGGAGAAAGTCAAGGCGCTCAGGGAAGCGTCGAAAAGGGTTGTACTAGGTCCGGACATGTTGCCGTCTATATGTTTCTATACGATTTTGAACGCGGTTCACACGTAAGTTCCCGCAAAGATTGAAACCGTGTATCTACCTGAATATGTATGTAACATTAAACATAGTGTGACAGCGGCAGAAGTGGCAGAGGACTCGAGTCTACTGGCCATCGGGTTCAGTGACTCCAGTATCAAAGTATGGAGCCTAGTCCCACAGAAATTAAGACTGATGAAGACCGGAGAGCAGTTGCAGGACATCGACAGGGAAGCAGGTATTGTTGCTGCAACGGGATACTCTAACGTTCGCGATTAAAAATGTACTTTGTTTTTCACAACGATAGACGATGTACTGGTGAGGATGATGGACGATCGTACGGCGGAAACATCGAGGTCTTTGTTCGGACATAATGGTCCCGTGTATAGTTTATCGTTCAGTCCGGATAGGAATCTTCTTCTTTCGTCCTCGGAGGATAGCACAGGTACGTGGTACATTGCGCGTCTGTGATTTCTCGAAAAAACGTTATCTTATGATCCATTACAGTCAGACTGTGGTCCTTGCACACGTGGACCTGCGTCGTTTGCTACAAGGGACACTTGTTCCCGGTATGGTGCGTGAGATTCTCGTCACACGGTTATTATTTCGCCACGTCCTCTCACGACAAAACTGCCAGACTCTGGGCGACCGATTCTCATCAACCTCTACGAATATTTGCCGGTCATTACTCGGACGTAGACGTGCGTTGACCTCGACACAAATTCACGTTTGCAACCAACATCTTGTAAAATTCGAAATTTCTTTCAGGTGGTACAGTTTCATCCAAATTCGAACTATGTTGCGACAGGCTCCAGCGACATGACAATAAGATTATGGGACTGCGTCACCGGTAGCCAAGTGAGATTAATGACCGGACACAAAGCTCCGATATACTCCCTTGCTTTTTCTGCAGAGGGTAGGTTTCTAGCGTCTGCCGGGGCAGATCATCGCGTTCTAGTTTGGGATTTGGCGCACGGCCATCTCGTTGCTGCCTTGTCGAATCATACCGGCACCGTCCACTGCCTATCGTTCAGCAGGGACGGTAATATACTGGTCTCGGGTTGGTGTTGGCTGTTGCTAAAATTCAAATTCCTAGACAAAATTTCTAGATTAAATTCCTAACAGAAATCTATATCCGCAGGGTCGTTGGACTCTACAATTAAATTGTGGGACTTCACCAAACTCGCCGAGGAGATGAGTCTGGAGGACGTGAACGTGTCTCACAACCCAGACGTAAAAACGAACGCAGAGACCTATCTCCTCAGGACATTCGCGACCAAAAATACGCCGGTTTTGACGTTGCATTTTTCTCGAAGAAATTTACTCTTGGGAGTTGGGATGTTCGAGTCAACGTAACGAACGAACTCGCTTCTCGCCGTCGAATTTCAATACCATTTACAGAACATTGCCTGGCATTGACTTGCTGTTGTTGTAATATAACAAATTTTGTTAATAAACTTTTTCACATTGATTACTGGCCGAGCTGTAAGCGTTCAATTTTTATTTGAAATTATATTGCCACCAACCGATAGAAACGATGTACCAAATAGCAAGCAATTTGAGCATTTTTCTGTAGACGGCGGCGTTGGCTTCGAGCAATTTCTCATCGCGTAAAAAATTCAAAATATCAATTACTAACGCCACTACCGCCAATTATTAAGGAATGATATCCATTAAAGACGATTCGGTGTAATAAAAGAATAATAAAGTGCAAACGCGTCAGTTATCGGAGGACTCGTGTGTCCGTCATTAAAATATTAATATTCATGAATTGATCAAGGGATGTTCGCTTATAATTGATGAAACTCCGAAGACAAAGCAGATGCTGCGGATCCACCAGATCCGATTGCAGAACTTAAATTACGACTAGAATATGGATGGACCAAGGATGAGCTTCTCAGTGACCGTCATCCATATTCTATCTTGATGACCGAGTACTCGGAACTATGGTATCGCGATTGTGGTTTATTTCGAATTCCACTCGCTACCTGTTGTATTTTCATGAGCTCTCCTTTGATTGATTGCTAGACCGAAATTATTCTGATTACGTATCTTGCACTTATCGCCGGTGGTCAATTCCCGCGAGTACTCTGTGTCGACGATTGTTTTCGACAGCCGACAACCGCGAAGGCCAGCCGATGAGTTCTCGAAAGACGCCGGACCTCGAATGGGCGCGAAAAAAGTTAAGGCTATACTAGGCATTCCGAAAAGTAGACGAAAATACGGGACGAAGGTAAAAGAAGAAGGTTAACGGAGAGCCAGAGGAAACGTTTCAAGTAAACTGAAAATAAATTGTTGCCGACGCTACTGACCCACATCGAACGTTTCATTCGCGCCGGGATATTCACGGTTGACCGACATCCGGTTTCAAACGCGTCTCCTTAGAAATCGTTGGATACCGAGGCGGTTCAAGCGAGACTGAAAGTCCGTTTGTCGAATCGTATGCACTCGTTTGGCCAGAAGGTCAGCCAAGTAGGAAACAAAATACGCGCGGCCCCTTTTCCAAGACACCATTTTCGCTTCACCGGATCTGGACCAGAAACGCAGATGTAAACGCATACATACCTGACCTTAAGAGACATCGTTGCGTTACTATTTTTAAGTTCGCAGTCAAAGAATCAGGACGGAAAGTTCAAACTAAAACATACTTGTGAATTTGGATCGGGGAACGTGGACGTTTTCGGAAATATAGACGAGCGTTTCGATAGAGAAACAATCCCTGGGATGTAACTGATCGAGCCGACAGGATAATTAATAAATATTCATGAACGATCATGGCATCTGTAATTAATTTGAGCTGGAGGATGCCGAGGGTTGAACATCATCGAAAGCGCAATTTCACGCGAGAGATTTATTTCCGATTGTTGATACGCTTACTTCTATCACAGCATACAGACGTAAGTTATACGCGCTTGTTACCATACTTGTGTGTATGTATTCATGTATGTAGTATGTTATGTATGACGTGAATCCTCTCTTCGTACATATGTATCTCTCTTTCTCTCTCTCTTACATTTTCTCTTTTTTTTTGTCGCTTTCATACTTTCTCACTCGTTCGATTTTTCTTTCTCTCACCGTGGTTCCGCGCGCGTGAAACGATGGCTTTTTAGTAGTTAACACTTTCGTAACAGGGGTGTGTGGAAGAGGGGTTACAATGGTGCGACGTGTTTTCATCGTCTTTTCCTGACCACCCTCGCATACCTCTCGTGTTCGCGCTCGTTTAAACGATAACCAACTATACATCAATCTCTACGTCCCAGTCACAAGCCTCGCGCATCGATATCAAACCTAGGTTATATGCGTGATCTTTAACTATATGTTATATCATCTTTGATAACGTTATGCACTTATGAAATCTGTATAGGGTTAAGTTTCGTGGTTAATGCAGGAGCATAGGGTTCTCGGTGCCCAGACTTTCTCTCGGTTGCTAGAGTTTCTTATTCGTTCCGAAGTCGACGCGAGTATATGTATATTTCGTTTAGAATACTTGTTTGGAGCGTTCTCAACGTTTTTTTTTATTTTTTTTTTTGGTTTTCTTCCGGATAATTTCGGTTAAAATTATTACACCTCGTACACGCGCGAAACGATCGCGAATTCTTCGCTCGACGAGAACTCAAACTATAAAACTCCGTCTCTGTCCGTAATTTTTCTCTACGGTATCGGTACATAAATGGCGCCGCTAAGCTCCCGCGTTAACTATTGTGGTTGGCTGCGAGTCTCTTACAAAAAAACGTTGGAATTGTCGACGGATCGACGCAGATCACACCGATCGATTTGATAACACGATGGATCGGCGGCTGGGGTGGGGTGGGTTTATGATAACGCTTTTGGTCGTGATGATACTTAGGATAAAATGGTTTTTCGTACGACGATCGCCGTTCGGATACGACGGTTATAAAATTATACGGTAAAATGGACATTTTTAAAAGCGACAATAATCGGTGTAAATTATTTTTTCGATAATCTGTTTTCCGTTTCTCCTTTCTTTTTTTACGTATTTTTCATGATATTCGGATTCTATGTTTCTCGGTTCCTTGTTTCCAGCAATGAATCACAGTCGTCTCGTTTTACCCGGCAACTTTCAAACGCGATTTCCGTCGGTCACGTGACTCTCTGTGTTCGCATCGACAGCGTTATTTTCGCCCGTTTTCCCGCCAAAATCTGTTCTCTGCGTCGTTTCCGGTCATGGACGTCTGTGGCACTATTTCTTTCGGCAACCGACCCCGTGATAAAAACTCTCTCTCTCTCTCTCTCTCTCTCTTTCTCGATGCAAATTACGATTCCTACTTCGTTTTCTTAAAAGCATATACTTGCATTTGCTTCTTGTTTTACTTCTCCCCCTTCCTCCGTTTCTTTATCTTCCCGGTGCGGTTCGAATTTCTTTGCCCGGTTCATCACTTCGAATCTAACACGTGTGTCACTCTAATGCTACCGTGATACCGGGGTCTTTGTCAGGAGAATCGTTTACACGATCGTACCAACGGTTTTACACCGATCGGATCTAGACTTCGCTGAACGCAACAGCTTCTTCGATCCAGCGTAAATAGTACGTGTACCAGAAAACTCGCGAATGTCCGATCGAGAAACACCGGATATACCATCGAACGTTCGCGTTCGATTATACGTATGTATATATGTATGTATGTGCATACGTAAGTACACAGGTTGACACGTCGCGATCGTTACCATTTGAACGCGCACGAGACTCGAACAACGGCTCGACCGAAGCATAGCTGGTCGTTGAAAAATACGAAACGAGTCGGAGCCGTTCGGTTAAATGCCTTTCGAGAATTGGTCTATGGTATTCGAATACGATTATTGCGTAGATGATTCGAACGATCGACCTCGTCGCTCGTAGCTCGTCGCTCGTAGCTCGTCGCTCGTCGCTCGTCGCTCGTCCGTCTTGATGGATCCGGAGGCCAGCGAGGTAGGCGTAAATTTAAAAATCTTTAATTATTCACACGGTGGTCTCGATATCGGCGATGGCGTATTGTCAACAAATACTGTCCTTCCCGTAATTGTCTAGGTACATCTCCTGAGGCGTGGCTAGGTTGTAGCGTCCGCTCAAGCGACTACCGGTCAGGCCATTGTTGTGATGAGTGTGGTTCACGTGAAGATGATTTACGTTCAGTGCGACGTTCTTTTTTTTTCTTGCGCGCCTTGTGACGGTAGAGGCAGTACTTCAGGCAGCCGGTGGCGAGTAAAAGGATTAGAAATATACCTAGGGCACCGGCACCCACGGCTACGTACAGTAATGTCACCCCGAAACGGTACGAACAGTTGGCTTCCTCCTCGTCGAATCCGGAAGGGCAGTGCCGAATCCCGTCGCACCACAGTACCGAGCTTATGCACGCCTGGATCTCTGGACACCTGAAAGATGACGATCGTATCATACTTGACAACGATAGGCAATCGGTGCTGCCTCTCCCTTACAGCGAAGTACTGTAAACTCCCTCTGTCCGAGGGACTACCCGACCGTTTATTTTATTGTCTCTGTCCCAAACCCTGCTTAGGTACAAATTTTACAAATCGACGCGCAGCACCATAATTTTAATTACTATCCCATCATAAAAAAAACCCAAGTAATAGCTTTAGGCCCACATCTGTTTTTTACAACATACCATCCCTTAGGACAACCGTGCTCCGTTATTTTCTTCGTTACCACCACCTTCGCCTTTCCCTCTCTTCTGTACTTTCCCTCTCTTCAACTACTGTCTCCCACCACTCATTTTTTCAACCCCAAAAAACCCACCTAACAACCTCCAAGATTTTTTTGCCGATAGTCAGATATTTCTCAACCACCGCACGACTTAGTTCGTTCTAACACCGTTAAATCACGTGTACAAAGTTGCTAAATAAATACGAATTATTGTTTAAGTTATCTAAACAACAAGTGTTTCACTTATGATCTCACCATCGCCAACATCAAGAACCACAACGAGCCCTCGCGAGATTAATTTTTCGTTGAGCGCAGCGGGATACGATTAAACATAAATCGGTTCATTTCCCGTACACACCACCCTACTATTAGGTTGTCCCAAAAGTTCTCTTTTCGTTGTCGATTAATGTGCACGATGCAAATTCCGAGTAGTTTTTAAGAAAACCAATGATACGGTTAAGAAAGGGGACGCTTAAGGAATAATAAAGCATTAACACAACAGAAGATTGTGGTATTCGTGTATGCTATCTAACGATATGGAATGTACTGCCCGTGCTCGCAAGTCTCGCGGGACGGTACAAAGGCAAAGAGGGTCCTCGCTCGCACCCAATGGTAAGCTTTTGACGTCACACACTTTATCCAATAATTCGGATAGAACGAAAAGTTTCTGTGGAAAGACCCGATTGGACGGCTCACAGTTCTTGCGAGGCACGGCGTATACACATAGCGAAAGAAATTTTTAAGACAACCTACTATAACACGGTACGAAGTAATCTGTTTTAATCGCGTTACAGGAGGATTGAACGTAAAGAAAATGGTCACCGAAATCTGACATGTCTGACCTGTATGGACATTCCTCCTGCGGCAGTATGGTGAAGACGTTCGAGCCGATGCTCGGATTCGGAGATCGTTTGGAAATGGCCATCCACGTGACAGCGTAGAATCCAGGCTCTCTCTGAAGGAACTCGACGACAAAACTCCTGGCGTGCTGGGCCATCGCGATGCTGGCGTTTATCGCGCTATAGTTCCAGCCGCCGGAGAAGAAGTCGACCGTTCTGGCAGTGTCGACGCCCCCCTCGGGACAGATCACGCTGCGGTCCTTCGTGTTCGAGGCCGAGTAAACGACGATGCGATTCAGCGTGGTGCAATCTTCGACGTTGTCCAGGGTGATGCTGTAGCCCGCTGTTCTCAGATAGAGGAAATTGATACGCGCGTCCTCCGGCTCGATCAGCCATGGCTCGTTCACGCACTGGGTCGCGGTCAGGTCCTCCGTGTTGGTCAGGATCTCTTCCACGGCTGCCACGCCGGGAATGATCCTCGGAAGAGGACTTCTAAGAGAGATTTCACCGCTGGTCCCGCGCAGTCGTCGTTCCTCGAGCTTCGTCGAGCAGCCCTGCTCGCTCGTGTCCGCTCCCAGAGAAACGAAACGGTACTCTCCTTCGAAGAAGTAGTCCCTATAGTCTTGCGTGACATTCATCAGCGTCACCGTGAACCGGACCTCCACCACGTTCGACGTTAAGGTCCGCAAAACGATCCGGTCGGTGACGTTCGAGCACAGGCAGTCGCGAACCTGAAAGTTTCAATCGAACGATAATAATAATAACGAACTAAACTGTGTCCCGTGAAAAGGCTACTTTGGGTACGATCGGGTAATAATACTTAAGGTACGAAAAGCGTACCAATTCGACACCCTGCCACGGGTACTCGGCAACGACGAGCTCGGCGGTGCCAAACTTCGGGGAGTCGGCCAAACGGCGATCGCAGGTCCACCGATTGACCAACGGGTCCACGTAGGAGGCACATCCTTTACTTCCGAACGAGGCTCTCGTTATCGACAGTTCTATTCTGTGGTCGGGCTCGGCCTCGAAACGATACACACAGCTAACGTTCTGCGCACCACCGCGTCCGTAGAAGAATACACTTTTCGGCGACGCGAATCGGCCGATTTTAGAGGAGGACGAGGACAAGGAGGACGTGGAAGACGTGGATGAGGTCGACGCGGAACCGAACACGTGATTGCAGGAGACCGCCTCGTGCACGAACTCGTACCGCAGCCCAAAGGTAATCGGGTAAAGAGCGCTCCCTTGGCGGAGGATGTGCTCGAGGGTCAGGTCTCTGCCGGTGGACACGTAACTCTCCGCGAGGCTGCAGGGCCTCGTGTGACGGCTGCCGTTCCGCAGGAGACTGTGATCGCACAGCCTGGGAGTGTCGTCCTTGCAGAACTGCCCCAGAAGCGAAATATTCTGCGAACAACAGCGGTTTAATGAGTTATTTGAAACCTTTGAGCTAGATAAACATTTTCTGCACCAATTTCGAGAAACAAGAGGTACATAAAACATCTCTTTCGTCTTGCGAAGATTTTAATATTAAGTTGAAACTGGTGTATCGATACTCTCAAATTCTTTAAATTTTTTCACTGTTTTATATCTCACCAGCCGAGTCAGCTAGTTTATTATAAACTTTTTCATTGAAGGTGGAGGAAGAGGCGACACGTTACTAGCGGGACGACCTAATTGGACGTTTCGTTTCACTGGCAACGAGAAGCAAACGGGAGGATACCTTTCGGGCAGTGGTCTCTTTATCTAAAGTATGGTCGCCGTCCCATATGAGCAGCGTCGCGTTGCAATCGGACGCGACGTCGATGGTGGCAGCGGCCTCGGCGCTGGCAGCGTAATACTTGACGAACGACAGCCAAACGATCTCGTTCGGCTTGCCTTGGAAATGATAGCGGCAGGTCGTGTTCGGAGGCAACGAGTGTTTGGGGTTCTCCAGGACGCCCGACGAGCTGTCCTCGCTGGATATATAAAAGTCGCAGTTGTTGTTCTCCTTCACGAACGTCCTGGACTTCTCGTCTACGAACAGCACCTGCAACGAACGATCTTGTTAGCGTCTCGATCGAGAAGAACGTCCAGGTCGAGAATCCAGTTGTTCGTTCGAACGTTACCTGAACCTCGAGCTCGAAACCGGGCAAGAAAGACAGGGGAACAGGATGAAACGGGGTGTCGTACGGCGACGTGTGAAACTCCAGCAGCATCGTGTTATGGCTGCTGACGATGTCCGGCACCGCATCTCCTCCGCACAATCTGACCAACACTTTGTCCGACGTGGATCCGCCGTCGTACACCGTCAGGTAGTCTTGCGCCGTGTTGCACTGATCCCAAACTCTGAAGAAACGAAACGGTCCATCGTTAGCGACTGGTCCTCTTTCTGTCTGCGGTCTCAGGCAGACCGAACGTGAGAATTAGGCACTGTCGGGGCCGCAACAGTGTCATCGGACACCACTTCCAAAATCTTCGCGAGCAAACCCCGTCGGCAAATTGCTCTTTGGTCAAAGCAATTCAAAGCCGGGCAACTGGCGGCCCGCGGGCCACACACCGTTTCTTTCACCTCTTCTCAGTGCTTACCAGCGTCTCCCACCATCCGGACTTATGAAAGAACAAATCGCGCCAGCTCTCCGGCTCTGGAGATAATGTCAAGCTAGAAGCGAAGAGTGAGAGAACCGGCAAACTCCGGTTGGGGGTTGCGCGGCGACGGCGAAGTGGGTTGTCTGGTCTAATTCATCGCTTCCCATTTCTATCTTTGTCAAAAACTCACTGCCACTTCGACGACCATCCACCTATTGTGATGAGACGACAAAAAGGTCCCTGGCAGCAGTGTCGCCATGAGGGGAGGGAGCACGAATTGAGGGAAAAAGTTACCCCTCCCTGTACCGGTGCCGGACTCGTGCACGTCAGAGACGAAACGCGTCACGCGACCGAGTCGTGGCGGAAGCGTGGGGAATAGCGTCGTGGAGGGAGGAAGGTAGAGTGGGGTCCAGGTCTCGGGAATCTTCTTGTCATCTCACCACAGTACCAACGAGAACGAATATCGGAAGGATTACCTGAGGCTTCTGTCGTATTTCGCGACCTGGTCCTTGATGTGTTTCTTATGGCTGTTCCGTTGGCTGACGGCGAGCAGCGCTCGATGTCCGGGCGGCGCGCGGGTCTGCTCGACGCGGTAGTAGCATGTGACGTTCCTGGGGTAAACACCCGGGTAATTCGGGGACTGTAGCCGGCAGGCCCTTGTGTCACACTTGGTGAGCACGCGGTCGCAATAGGTGCCGTTCACCAGCTCGCCTCGCCACGTGGACATGCTGCTGTTCCCGTATCTAAGATGAGCCTCGCTGCGTCTCAGGAACTTGTACGACAACTTGAAATCGAAATTGTAGCCACTCCCCTAACCAAACAAGCAACCAGACTTCGGTAAAGATCTATATCCTGAGACAAGTTCGCTCTCTCTCTCTCTGGCTCGCGCGCGCGCGCAAGTACGATAGTGTCTGATAAGGAGAGAACTCCCACTCGGCTCGTTCTACTTGCCTGCTCGGACAGTCGCAGTATGTACAGAGTCAAGTTGATGGAAGGCGTCTCGCTATAATACACCGTGTAACCCCATGCGCTCCCGCACCATTGGCCACCGGTCACAGGACGACCCTCTTCGTGGATGGTCATGTACCCGTCCGGACAACTTTTCGACTCGAGCGTCGAGAACAGACCCACCGTGAACGTGTCGAACGTCAGCTGTGGACCACCGATTACATTAGTCGACTCCCCAAAGTAGGTGGAAAAGAAAAACCATTGCACGGTGCACGATGATCTGAAAAACTGCGTTTCCTCGCTAAAATTCCATTCCATCTTTGTATTAATCTTATTCTATATCTTCTATTGTTTTCGTGGATTTGAGTTTTTTCATATCGGTGTATGTGCAGGGTGTACAGAAATTATATGTAACGGTTTCCAGAGGACGACTCTACGCCCCCGATTTGGTTGATATTGAACTAACGAAGGTGCCGCAGAATCGACCTTGACCTTCAATGTTTAGGTCAAAAGGTCAACAATTTTTTGTTGAGCTGCAACCCACGGTTTAGAAAAAGGTTGAGTTGCGACCCATGGTTCCTTTGGCACTATTGACCAGTAAAATAAGATACAATTTTAAAAAATTAATCATTGCGTCACCCTCGTTACTTCGATGTTAACCGAATCGAGGGTGTAGAATCGTCCTATGGTAGCCGCGACATTGTATAATTTCTTTACACCGTGTACACATTGATCGCGGAGAAATTGTTCATCATGGAAACCTCGGATCTGATCTGAAATTCCGGGTGCCGTTTTCGCATCGTGCTGCGTACAATTTTAACCGTATACATAATAGAAAACGAAAGAATATTTATATTAAAATTAATGAAATTTTATAAAATATGCATCTTGACCGTCGTTTGGCTGTTTCGGGTCCACCGTGCACCGGTGCGGTAGTTTGCACCAGTGTCGCCGGATCAGGGGGATTGCTCTCACTCTCCCTCCCTCTTTCTCTCTCTCTCTCTCTCTCTCTCTCTCTCTCTCTCTCTCTCTCTCTGCCAGTACCCGGCTGGTCTGGGTTACATTGTGACGCTTGCACGACAGAGACGGAAAGCGTCACGTGACCGGGCTACGGCGGAAGCGCGGACGAATAGCGTCGTGGAGCGGGAGACAAGTTTTAATCTGGCGACACTGGCTTGCACTGTTTGGGGCTTGCAATTCTAGTCTCTACATTTAGGATGCAAGTAGGTATCCGAAGGTGATGGAGTTTGGTCTAGGATACGCGTTGTTCCACGAAGCTAACGGCAAAGTTCCAGTGACCCAACAAATAGTAGTGTATTACCATAGCCGAGATACCGAACGGTTAGACCGCGCGAGGTATGGAAGAAGTTAGGAACAAGATTGTTAGGCGGTTGCTGTGATTAAAGGCGCCGCGGGTGGGGTTACAAAAAGAACCGAGCAACTTTGCATGAAGTAACGCAACAGAAAATAAGACGGTGTTTCTCGACGAAGAATCTTTGCGGTTACCCGATAGAACTGATTAATTGTTGCACAGCCAGCGAAACGGGGAGAGCGACCGAAGGATAGAGGGGAGGAGGGTGGAAGGAACGAGCGACAGAGAGAGAGAGAGAGAGGGAGAGAGAGCTAGATACGGAGAGGAGCGGAGCGGAATAAACAAACTTACAAGAGCAATTTCGAGGGACAAGGTATTTTCAGGGAAACAGGAGCGACGTGGCCCGAACGGACAGACAAAAAATGATTATCCGAGACTGGTCAGGAGGCTGTGTCTGGCCCGTGACAGTCCCGTTCCACCGCTAGAAGGGAGTCAGCATTTATTTTCTACGGGAATCAAGCTCCTTTCTTGTCCCACCTGAACTAGGTCTCCGAGGTCGGACCCGGCGGCAGTGAAGTTGAGATGACATAAGAATGGCAGTCGATCCTCCCTCGGCCGGCGGACCTCCACGCTGTAAGTTCTGCCCACGTCGCCGTACAGGGTTCTGTTGCACGCTGAAAAGCCACGTACCAAAATTTCACACGACCCTAATCTCGCGTCGCGCGCCATCACTCGCCATTGTCGACCGAGAAGATTGACCGCCTGTCGAAATCAAACTAATTGCCAGCGAAACGGAATGGAAGGGAACGACGCGACGTCGCTTCTATATTCTTTGCACGATCCGATTGTATCGAGGAGGTTTTCGTTGAAATCTGGAACGAGTACCTCGCTGAATACTTCTCGAACGTCGAACCCCGGCTACGCGAAAAGCAAAGAGCAGGGTTTCGAGCATATTTGATCGGAAAGACTCGAATCCGTCTCGTCTAAATTCAAGTGCGCTCGGAACCGCGCCGTTTTTATTTTCAAAAGGCCGAATCTGCTCTGCTCCGCTCCGCTCTGCTCGCGAGCCACTCCAACCCATCGCTACTAATTGCTTCTCGGTGGTACCGGTTTAGCTCCCCGAACGAAATCGCCCGGAAAAAAACCACCGCGTGTCTCGAGCACATTCAAATTTCCCAGGATCGAACAGGGAATTTACAGGCCGGCGGCGGACTCACGGGTGCAATATTTCGGCTCGTCGGACTTGTCGCCGCAGTCATTTTCCCCGTCGCAGTATTTGTCCTGGGCGATGCAGTTGCCGGTGTCGCATAGGTACTCGGACGATCTGCAAACGGAATGCGAATAAACCGTAAAACACAGTGTAGGTATCCTTCGCGGGCTCGGCTGACGCGACTGCTGAACCGATACATCCGCGTTAAACTTAAAAGTCGTTGTCCATCCAACGGCGAAACGCCCGGACGACGTTACCGCAACTATCAAAACGAGGGAACAAGAAATTGGAAGAAAAGAGGGGGCGGACCAATATGCGTGGAACAGGGCAGTGACATTCTTAACACATTGACTGCCGCGTGGGAATTTTCTGTCTTCCATTCTGTTTGTTTCATTGGTATAAACGGTCAGAGGTATCAATCATTATTATGTATAATTGTACTATGTATAACTAGGTCATTGCGGAACGAATGAACTGATATTCAGTGCCACTAATTTTATGCCGATGTTTCAGCAGTGTTTCAAATATTATATTTGCGAACTGGATGAGTCGCTGTACAGGGTGTATAAAAATTATATGTCACGAATACCGTGGAGGGATTCTATACCTCTGGATCGGTGGAGATCTGTTAAAAAAATTGACCGCAAAATTAACTTTGACCTTTTCGTTTAAGGTTAAAAAATTTTTTATCGTATCGTAAAAGAGTCACAGGAACAATGGGTCTCGAGTCAACTGTTCTTTTAAAAAACAACTTTGTCGTTTCATAAACTAATTTCTTCCATATGTCTATAGGGTGTCCCAAAATTGTATAAACGTGGAGGGAATGATTCTACACGAGAAAATAAATTGATAATATGTTACTGAAAAGTTCGTCGAAAATATGAGAATAAATCTTTTTCATTTGACGCCTAGGTTTCGAGAAGTTAATGTTTGAAAATTCAGCGATCACGCGTGCTCTTGAATGGCAATCGTTTGACGCGTCTATTCATGACCTACTAATTCTACTTGTTCCAAACGTTAGGCACGCGAACTTGACGGATTTTTAAAGTCAATTTTTTCGAAAACGAGGCGTCAAACGAAAAAAATTTATTCTATATTTTGAATTTATTTTCTCATGTAGAATCATTCCCTACACGTTCATACCATTTTGGGAAACCCTGTAGACATATGGAAAAAATTAATTCACGAAACTTCAAAGTCGTTTTTAAAGAGAACGGTTCACTTGAGATCCATTGATCCCTTGAGACTTTTGTTCCTTGCGATGAGTACGATCAAAAAATTTTTAACCTTAAAAGAAAGGGTCAACGTCATTTTTGCGGTCCAATTTTTTAACAGGTCTCGACCGATCCAGAGGTATAGAATCCCTCCATGGTATTCGTGACATATAATTTTTATACACCCTGTACATTGTAAATAATGTGGACATCGTTGTTCTGTTAGATGAGCGACGACTTTTGAAATAATGCAATATAAAAGTTACCTGCAAACAACAACATTGTCCGGATTGAATGCCGGCGTGGTAGTGGCGCTTTCGGGGTGGTAACTAGCGGAGCCAGCCTCGATCGAGGCCGTGATCGCGGCTGCGATCAGCAGCAACCGCCGGCACATCAACATGCCCCCTCACCCTGAAAAAATTTGGATCAATGTCATGAAACTTTCGCGACGTTTCCTAGGATCTACAAGCTGCAACGGCCTAACACGTCGACCGTCAAATTACAATGAAAATTAATCAAAACTAGTTAATGAAACCGAAACTGTAAATATAAAATTTATTGTAGCTGTTATTCGTTTTATTCAGTCCTAATAAAAATTAATTTTCTCCAATCTACAGTAGGTGGACAAAGTATTCGTACAGCTTTTAAAAACGAATAACTTTTTCAAAATTCGACCCAACAGCGTGACTTTGTTTGAGACGTTAGAGGGATTAGTTTACTAGCGAATGTGTAGATACGCCGTTGTATCCGGAGAGGTTCAAGCGAGGAACCGTTTCCGGCGAGGATCGTTCGCGCTGCTCTTATACGGCGGAAGTATAAGAAATCGTTAAAGTTGAGTATTTGACTTTCGAGATGAAATTGCTCGAGTGTCCATGGCGGGACGGGGTCCCGAACGGTTTGCGCGGGGGAACGCATAAACCAGTGTTATCGACGACAGGCTGGCCTCAGCAGAAAACTGTGACACGATATCGCGCGGACCATTGAGCGGCGCGGCGTGGCACGACGGAGGAGCAACGTCGTTATCGGAGAACGAAACGACTTGTCTCTTGCGATGAATCGCGGGGATGAACTTCGGAGACGGAGTCGCCCGTCCGACACGTACCGGCTTGCACACAGCCGTGTATAGGGGGCAAACGTAATGGCTGCGCGCGCTCGCGGGACGATTTTAATACACGACGCGAGTAGAACCAGGGGGGGTGGCTTATTAAGACGGAGAATGTAGCTTCCGGGCTGTGCCGTGCTCGTGCCTGGACCGCGTCGCGTCGCGCCAGCAAGTGGATTATGCTAATTCTATTCAGCCCGCTATATTTATCCCCGGGAATATGTTTCCTTATTCCGTCGGAACAAAGAGCCGCGCGCCAGTTCTCGACGGTTCGTTCCGAAAATTTTCCGGGCTCGTTTAACCTGTCGATGACGAAGAGGTGGCTCTCGGGAACGGCCGGCACCGACGCCGGCAATCTCATAAAGGATAACCGGATTGCGAGCCGGGGAAGGAACCTGCTGCTGTCTGCTGCTGCTGCTGCCATTGCGTGGGGTACGCGTGCCGCTAAAGGCTCTGTTTATTAAGTCGGTAAGCAGAATCTGGGCCAACCCCCCCCGGACCCGGCCCCGGCCCCGGCCCCTGCTCCGGCCACGGCCCTGGCCTCATCCCCGTCCCCGGGAACTCGTAGCGCCGAGTGGAATATGGTAATTCGGCAGAGGCTGCCGCCATCGTCTCTCCTCCTCGTCTTGATTTCTCCTTGTTTCGTACCTTTTCGTTTTGTCTCGTCTCGCAGACCGAATGCACGGCGAGCAATGCGCGAGCGCGTCACCGGAATAGCGAGCGCAATTTAGGCGCGCACGGTCAATTGAATGTAGCTCGGCCGTTAAGTGTCAGACAGCCGGATCAGATGATTTTTTGGATTGCCGAAATGCTGAGCACTCGACCCACGGAGCACGATGCTCTTTGTCAGAAATCCTGAATTTATGGAGGAGACCTTTAACCCTCGTGTCAATTACCAAAATTTCTGCGATGTTCAATGATGTTCTACTTTATATTTAGTTTCAATGCATATTTTTTATTCGTTGAATGTGGGTTAATCCACAGGGTGAGTTAGGCGACATATTTTGAAATATTTTTGTTGTTTTAAAAGATACGTAAAATGTCTTAACGATAAAGTTGGATGGTTCAATGGGGCTCACACGATGCTGAAAATATTTCTGTTTTTCTGTCATTTTTTTTAATGGTATCAAGGTCACCTTCATTTCTTAAAAATGAATCCACCCTTTTTGGAACACCTGCAATGATAGTCCCTTACAAAATAACAAGAACAAATATTTTTATCGTACGAACCCCGTTGAACCGTGTTGAGTATAAACTGATACGTTATAACAGTATAGCTTTATTTGCTGTGTACAGCGTTCAGTATCTTAATAATTAGATAATTACTAATTATGATGTGAACAAACGAGGCGAGACAGCCTCAAACGCGGCCACATAACATGGCGCCGGAGTAGAGGAGAGCCAAACTTCTTTCAAACCGTTCAACTTTGTCCTTAAGACACTTGACGTATCTTTAAAAACGACAAAAATATTTTAGGTGCAAACGTTAAGTGACTCGTCCTGTATAATTGTTTAGGATATTGTTTTGTATAGCGATTTGGTTCAGAACAAGGAACCCTTGTTTCTGGACATGTGGGTAGTGTCGTGTCGCCGATGGTCGCATCGTCGTCGACTCGGCGCCGAAATTCGACACCTAGCTATTTTCCGGGGTCCACCCATGGACCAGATTTTTAGACAATAGTTCTCTGTATTCTCACTTTTTCCAACGACATCCCCACCCGTTGAAGATTGTAAAGGAGAGGGAAAAATTAGCTTTCCTTCATCCTGGTCCTGCAAGCTCCGGGCAGATTCTCGTCGATTGTCATCTAGTAACTTAGTCTCGTAGCCATCGTACAAACAGTCGGCAGATTCTCTCCGACTGTCCACCTAGCAATTTTAGTTTAGTAACATAATCATTGTACGGACAGTCGGGACTCGCACAGTCCACAGTTGAAATATAGTATCGTTGTCACAATTATAACATTTTATTCTTCCCATTGAGGGAAGTGGTCCTTCGAGTTAGTTATTATAAATTAGTCGGCACACCACGTGCAAGTTTCGAAGTGACTCGATCGATCGGTGGATCGACTAGGAGTTCACTCAACAATAATGATTCAAGAACATAAAATCTACAATAATTTCGATATTTATAAAAAAAAAATATTAAAGAAGTTTTAAAGAGAAGTTGAAAGTGGATGCCCCCGGGTACCCGGTTATTGACACAGGGGTTGAAGTAGCAGATTAGAAGAATTGAATTTTTACTGTCGAGCGTGTACTACGAAATTGAGATACTTGAAGGTACTAAGGTTATTTGCGAGTTCAATAATTGCAAGACTGAATTCTGCGAGACGTGTTTATTTCGGTGAACTTACAACAGGCGAGTCGCGATCTTCTCCGATTGCTCGCTAAAACTCGACTCCCCTTTCTGGTCCTCTCCGGACCCTGCGGAGCTTCAGGGTTTTTACCGAAAATGTCCTGATTGGCTCAACCTGCATAGGCCTTTTTACCAATCAGGACGTTTCTTGAGTCTCCCTTATATTTGCAACCTTGACGCCCCTAATTCTTGGGCGTGGGTGCGAACCCGGCAATTAACCACTTTGTTCTCATGGACGTGTCATGACGCGACGCCGATACCGTTCGTCTAAGGCCTAAGGTCACAGACGCGTTAAGACGCGACGCCGATACTGTTCGTACAGATCACAGTACCGCAATACCGCTTCCCAGGTGCCACGGACGTGTAAACACGCGGGCTTATCTTTGGTCCGTCTGAGCGCTTATTTCTATGTCGTTTCAGTTAGTTCCTTTCACTTACGATACGATTTCTAATTCTCAGCATGATGGTCTATTCCCGAGAACGATTAAACAGGAACTAACTGAAACGACATAGAAATAAGCGGTGTCCTCAGACGGGCCAAAGACAAGCCCGCGTGTTTACACGACCGTGGCACCTAGGAAGCGGTATTCCGTCGCGTGATAAAGCGTCTGTGATCTGTACGAACAGTATCGGCGTCGCGTCTTAACGCGTCAGCGAGAACGAAGTGGTTAAATAATGTAGCGGATTTTCCTACGGGACCGCGGTGCCTAACGCGGCGGCTGCCGCCTACCCGCTTAGCCCCTGCTGTCCCTTCGGAAACTCGAGGTTTATGGTACCCGTACTAACTGTCAAGACGAGGCTAAAAAGATCTAACGGCCAAAACGTGCCAATGCAAAAATTCCGTAATTATCGTTAAAACGGCTAACGGCTTCCACAAAAACAGCTGTGGGACAACGCGTTCCATAAACTTTCTCCCGACCATCTGCATGCCGATGGCCGCTACATACTCTTTCTCGAAAAGGTTCTGTCTCCTGTTCGTAAGCGGCCGAGGATCACTGTCGCGAACATAGTTTTTCGGTGGCGAGGGTTGCTCAGGCGGGTGGGCAAACAAGATGGCCGCCCGGGACGGGATTTCTCGGGGCAATTTTAAAAATCAGTTTCGGCGGTTAGTCCGCGGCGAAAAAGGACGGGATCCCGGCAAGAAGAGTGGAGGAGGAGGAGGAGGAGAGGAGGTGGAGGCGGACGCGGGTTAAATTGGCCGCACCGGCCTCGAAATTGGGTCGGTGCACGGGAAAATCGACTGCAGATTGAGAGGACCTCTTCGCGGTGGATCAAGCTTCGAGCCCCGAGCCCCGTCTACGTCCGCGCACGCGGCCAACCCTCCTTTTCTTCCCTTCGAAAAAACCTCTCTCCCGCCGCGGCCGTTTCCATCGATGCGAAATTGGGGCTGGCGAATCGTCGGCCAAGAATAGGCAAAAGCCCGGTTCGAGGATCGACGATTTCTACGGTCCCGTGGTCTCTACCCTGATCATTATGCCCGCTATACTCCTCCGAGGGAGGAGCGGGGGAAAGAAGAACGGTTCTGCCGAACGCCTATCGCGCTCCAGTTCGGCTCCACGGCCTGTTACAACGCATCGACATCAACCCCCGATACGCAAATTGGCCGTAACGCTCAGACCCGCGCTGCAATGATTCGGTGATCGCGCCGACGACTCCTGTAATTGGAACTTCCGCCGTCATCGGGGCCTAGAAATGTCCTGGGGCTGGCGCGGCGGTTCCGCATCAGGATTTACCGGATCAGAATCAATACAACCGACTGTTCCATCGAAACCAATTCCACGAGGATCCACAAACGCGACGTCCCCTCTGAAACGGTGTCGGCTTTTCGTTGGGCCTTATGGATGAAGGATTGGTTGGAACTATGTACTCGATAATAGTAACGAGATATACTGTAACAGTAACGGAAGGTGACACAAGTTGGAAATGGACTCAGGTGGACGCGGTGCAGTCGCAGCATCTTTTTGACACAGGGTGATCCCGTGGCTGGAGTACTCAAAGACAGTGTCACCGCCAAAAGATCACAGCGGGAAACGCGTTTCTTCTTTGGCCATAGGTCGAGCATTTTTTTCTAAACTTTGCAGACTTGTTTATGAATGTTTAGGCAGCATTCGTAAATTTTTATACGTTGCTGTCATTAGTACTATAACAACTATACTCATCTTTGTTTTCATTCGATATCCGCTTGAGAGGGCGCGTGTTGAGCATTTTTCGGAGGTGAAGTGAACATTTTTTTTTTTTCGTTTTGATCCCGAACATTTCCTGTACACTCTAGTTATTGTCAGTAGTAGCGTGTACGCAACGTCGATAATAAAGAGATCTACATCGGCCACTTGCCCAGAACGCACGGGAATAGCCCGCCGACACTTTTTCCTGGCAGCTTTCCCCGTCGGATTGAAGCGTTCAATGGCGGCCGGTCTATCTCACGATGAGCCAGCCATCCACGTCCGCGGATACGGGACAAAGTGATAAAGCTAGATGCCGGATAGACTTTGTCGGACGTCGAATATTCCGCCGGAATTGAATGGTCCCGCTGTCGATGGTTATCGGCCTGACGGGATTCGAGCTCAATGGAGAGAAAGAGCGAGAGAGAGAGAGAGAGAGAGAGCGCGAGAGAGGCTTGGTCTACTCTACTAGGTTTTCGCGACGAACCGCGAACCAGCTGCTACCAAAGGCGAAATGAACGGATGACGAGCCCCTCCCCCTTCCCCTCGGAACTCTTCGATATCGAGCAAAGAGAAAGAAGGGGTTGCACAGAAGGGGTGCATCGATCCTCGAGACTCCGCATACCAATCGGAATCGAAAGGCATGCTTCTTCCTCGCACGCGAGAAACTATAATTACGCAACAGGTTGCGGTAGTTCCTTCGCGAAGGATTTACGGGCAGCGCCGATGCGTGACGGGCAGAAAGGGGCAGCGCGTTTCATTCGATAAAAATGTCAGAATAGACGGTCAGGCCGCCGATTGATCGCTACGACCGGACCGGACCGGGGGAAAACCCGCTCCGCGTGATCAATAACGCGGAAACAGTTCCGCCGCCGCCGCCGCCGCCACCGCGCCGCTTGCCAGTCGGATAAAGGTGACTTTAACGACCGTTCCCGGAACGATTTCGTGACCCTATTCCTCGAAGATTAAAGGATAGAGGCTCGGTAAATGTTAATGGAACGGCCACGGAACGAGGAGAGCACCTCATGGTTTTTCCGTCGCGGGCTTCCTCGCGAACTCTCGACGCGCGATCGAGCAGGCTCAAAGAGGTTGGGGTTCGCCTTATCGAGTGTAGGTCCTCGGTGCTTCTCCATTCTATTATAGTATCTTAAATTATTAGAATGCGGATTTTATGCATTTATGATACAGATTAATGGATGGACTGAACTATGAAGATAATACAAAAATTTATGAATGCTGTGATATTTTTTTTCGACATAATATTATACAATAATTATCGGGTGGGCGAGAAAGTAATTTCGGTATTTTTTGATAAAACCCAATTTTTTATATGATCTGTTTGATTAAAGTTAATCGATGCTGATCGACTATCAATTGTAGATTGGTTCCAGCGTGGACGACTCTCGAAATTTGGCGGAGGACAACCGCCGTAGAGGTCATCGTCCAAGACATGTCCGGCAACATTATGCGAAAACGCCATGGGCAAAGTTTGGTGGCGAAGCTTTCCGGAAGTTGAACAGCCACCGGTATTTTTTTTTTATTTGGTGTGTGTGTGTGTGTGTGTGTTGGTCGGTCGCGCAGCAGCTCAATCTATAGATTCCTCTAACCCCGATATATCCCAGCGTACATCCCTCGGGCGTTACAAGACAGATGCAATGTGTCTACCTATTCGTGGAATAGGGTGCCTGCACATATGTGGTCGGACGAAGTTGGACGTTGGCAGGGAAAAGTGCCAGAAGGTACTGAAAAGGGAAGGAAATAAGCGCTGTACGTGGCGAAGGCGGTTTCCCCGTTGCCAAAAATCAAACTTTCTGGACCGTGCTCTCTCTCGTTCGGGGTGCTTGGCTGCGGGGATGTAGGAAGCGGCGCGAGGGGCGCGGTAGCGCGGAGGGGCAGGGTCCAAGTGCGACCATAAATAAAATAAAATCCGGCCCATAGATAACGGTCGCGTATTTTGCAATATTATATTCGGCGGCCGGTTTTCAATTGTGCGTTAGTCGTTTGCAGAACGGGAATATCCACCGGTTGATTAATATTTGCCTGAAAGCCCCCGGTCGTTCCGCGCGCAGTAAAAGCGAGCTATTTAATTAGATCCTACGGGCCGAGTCATTATATAAATAAAACGCCAGCAGGAAGCGGGACGGGATAGAATTTTCAACCGAGCGCAGCCGGGTCGCGCGATACCAGAGACGAACAGAATTTCAATGCTCCTTTCAGCCCTTCCCGATCGCGTCCTCGTGAAATTAGCAAAGCGCCTTCCTCCGCGGTCTCTATTTCTGACCGTCTGTTTGCCGAGCCACTACCGCAGCAACGTCTTAGCCGGCCGAAGTTGCGAAAAGCTCGATCGTTTTGGCGATCCGGTCGCGTCGGAGCCGTGTCAACTTTCGTGCGATCGTCGAATTTATTTATTTGCTCCGTCGTCCGTCTGTCCGTTTCGTTCGTTCGTTCGTCGATCGCGAACCGATTGGTCCCCGCTGGAACGCCAGGCAATCTCCGTAGATCAAACACGCGCCGGTTCCCCACTCTCGTTCTTGCGGCCGTAGGTTCGTGGCAGAGAGCTGAGTAAGTAAATGCTGGCTGGCGCGACCTGGCATCATCAGGATTTTATCTGGCCGGTAATTCCTTTCTATCGGTTCCGCGACGCCGGAAAAAAGTCAATTTATTCTGGCCCTTGTGCGCGACTCGCCGTTGATAAATGTCGCTTTTCCGACCCCCCCGGATTTATTCTCTGTCCGCAACATGTTGCCTCGTCCCGATCGCGCCACAGTCGACCCTTCTCCGTCGCGATTAATTCGCAGGTACAGCGTCTGCAAGTAACTCGGAATTAGCACGAATCGGATCGAGCTAAATTAAATTTGACGCGCGTCGAATCGCAATTTTCGATAGGCGTTGTACAGGGTGTCTCAGCATTGGTAGTGCAATCGAGAAGGGTGTGATTCTACATGAAAAAAGATGTTTCGACGAGAACGGTTTCAGGGAAAAAGACGTTCCGAGACTTTAGAATCCGATCGGAGTTAGGTAACCGGAAATAATAACTAATCGGTCCCGCACACCTCCGAGCATCTTTTCGAGAATCGCGAAGACCGGAAATTCTGTGCAGTTCTCAGGTATCACGGCCTCGATAATCTCGATTCTGTAGCGAGAAACGGCGAGCGGCGCGGGTCAGTTGAGATTTCGAAATTCTAAGGGATCCCGGGCGTGTTCCGTTTTTTACGGGCGAGGTTTTCAGTCGCGTTTTACGACTCGACGTCGGCCATATGCATCGGGAATTAGTGTCCCCGCCGATTCGAATCCCCCAGAGCGTGCCTCCTTTCACAGCGGTGGGCGACGCTTTATCTCCCGACGTCATCAGGGTCATCTGAACAAAGATCGGCCGCGCGAGTTTCTGCGTTCTATATACCGGGTTACACATTCGTCATTGCGATTTCCGGGGTTCGTTCCGAGTAACCTCCTCCCTTGCCCGCACCTCCTCGACCGTTTTCAATCCCCGGGCTTCCCCGCAATTTATACCCGACCGAGCGAACCTATCGCGATCCCACCGACAAAACAGGCACATGCATTACCCAGACTTGTCTATCAGAAGTTGGATAAGGGCGGCTGGCGCGACCTGGCATCATCAGGATCTTATCTGTCGTCGGTAATCTTGCTCCATCGCTACCGTATCCTGGTCCCGTGCACGCGTCATACATCACCACGCCGCGCCTCGCTGTGCCGCAGACGACGTACACACACACACACACACACACACACACGCGCGCGCGCGCACACACACACACGTACACCCGGGTTCTGACGCTTAGCTTTTTGCGAGGGCGTCAGCGGAACGTACGCGCGCGTACACTCTGCCTCGGGTTAGGGGTGCCAAACTTTCTCGATACGGTAATGCCTCGATATAGGGGAAAGCAGCTTAACCCCTTGTTGTATTTTAACGAGTCAGACTCGTGATGAAGATTTTAAACAAAGTCTAACATCTAACTCTCCCTTAACAAAACAAAAAAGGTCTGGGTGAGATAAACGCTTATCAGAATTATTTTATATTATTGTCTTCTCCATTTTTATTTTCATAGTTATTTCCGGTTGGCACTTCGTTTTCCAAGAAAATTTGGTGGTTGAGCGTCGTATAGGGATCTGCTGGCGCGTCTGACCATCGTCAACCAATTCTACTTCTTGCGAATACTAGGTGGGAACAATATGTACAAGGTGTATAAAAATTATATGTCACGAATATCATGGAGGGATTCTATACCTCTGGATCGGTGGAGATCTGTTAAAAAATTGGACCGCAAAATTGACCTTGACCCTTTCTTTTAAGGTTACAAAATTTTTTATTGTATTCATCGCAAGGAACAAAAGTCTCAAGGGATCAATGGATCTCAAGTCAAACGTTCTCTTTAAAAACGATTTTGAAGTTTCGAGAATTAATTTTGTTCCATATGTCTACAGGGTTTCCCAAAATGGTATAAACCTGTAGGGAATGATTCTACATGAGAAAATAAATTGAAAATATAGAATAAATTTTTTTCGTTTGACGCCTCGTTTTCGAGAAAATTGACTTTAAAAATCCAAGTTCGCGTGCCTAACGTTTGGAACAAGTAGAATTAGTAGGTCATGAACAGACGCCTCAAACGATTGCCATTCAAGAGCACGCGTGTTCGCTGAATTTTCAAACATTAACTTCTCGAAACCGAGGCGTCAAATGAAAAACATTTATTCGCATATTTTCAACGAACTTTTCACTAACATATTATCAATTTATTTTCTCAGGTAGAATCATTCCCTCCACGTTCATACAATTTTGGGACACCCTATAGACATGTGGAAGAAATTAGTTTATGAATCGTCAAAGTTGTTTTTTAAGAGAACGGTTGATTCGAGACCCATTGTTGCTGTGAGACTTTTACAATACGATAAAAAATTTTTTTACCTTAAACGAAAGGGTCAAAGTTAATTTTGCGGTCAATTTTTTTAACAGATCTCCACCGATCCAGAGGTATAGAATCCCTCCACGGTATTCGTGACATATAATTTTTATACACCCTGTACAGTGTACAGTGTACACATACGCGACAGCGTTGTTTCGACACGATGCGGCGCGACGGCGCGGCGCACAGTGGGTCGGATTAGGGTAAAGTGTGACTTCATCCCCAAAAACGAACTTCCTTGTATTGATATCTAATCAATGAACATTGCTTCCTAAATGTCCGTGGACCTCGGAAATGAAGAAATTAGTATAATTTAATAAATATTATAGTTGCAATAAGCGTTGAAAATTGGACATTTTAAGAAGAGTATTCTTCACGAGAAAATTTGCCTCTCTTTCATGCGATGCCCTGATGTTCCCATTTAATATTTTCTCTTGCTTCTTTTTGAATTAAAGAGCAGATTTTTGCGATAAGGAATCGTATCTTACATTATTAATTAATCTGCATAATGTGTCAAAATTCAATGCTCAACTAAATGGAAAAAATTTTTAAAATTCTTTATAATTCTTTATAATCGGTAAGGGGTATCTTTCAAGTTCCAAAGAATCCCGTTTTTTAACAATTTGGAATATTTTCCGGACACCTTCTTCTAAATAATTATAAAAAAATCGATTCAACCCTCAAACCACTGTTCAGACTATTATTGTTTGAAGTTACTAAAAAAATTAAGGAATTAGATCCAGAAGCCCTAGAATTAATAATTAAATAAGAGGAAATATAATAATATTGATAATAATAATTATAACACTAATGGCGATAATAATAATAATAATAATAATACTAATAATGATAACATTGATGTATTTTTTCTTAACTAATCCTTAATCTGACATTAGTACATTGTCCAGTCTAAGTTTCGCGTCCACACCTTTTAGGAATTAAAAGTTACGAGGCTATGTCACACTTTACCACAATCCGGCCCACTGTGCGGCGCTCCGAGAGCCGAGAATTCCCCTTACGCGAGACTCGATCAACGGCGAGCAAATCGAGTGCACTTGCATTGTCTAAATATTGACTTGCTAACAGAAAACTGACGTTGACGGGAGCTGCGTCTTCGAAAAAGATAGAAAAACAACGCGTCTTCTTTGTCAGCTATGGTTTCTACGGTTTCTGTTCGCCAAGATTGCGCAAACATGCTGATCGACGAAGTCGCGGGGAATGTCGCGTGGCAGGAAATTTGAATTGTAGTTTCGACAAGAACCTGTACCTATCTTGCGGCTGTATATCTCGCGAATGTTCACGATTGCACAACGCGGAGGTAAAATGTTAAACGGTTAAACACGACCGTATTCCCTCTATAATGTTCATACTGATCGCTCGAAATTGTTATGATATACTCGTTTCAATAATTTGACAAAATCTTGTGTCACAAACGAGCATCGCGGTGGAACAAGTTAGACAAGGACGTGCCAGTGATCTTCGTTGATCGCCATTTTCTGGAAGAATCGTTTCGAGCCAATTTGCATGTCTTTATTTTAAGAGAATTCCGTGTCCCACGTTATTCTTCGCGAAATCGCGTGAATCTTTTATTTTTTTTAAATATCATTTCGTCGTCCAATAAAATCGAGGAAACGAGTAGCGATCACGGGCGATCGTCGAGGGAGCGAACGCGTTGGTTTTCGATCGGATCCGGTGCGTGTCGCCGGTCGAATCAAAATTCAAAGTCCGACTATGGTTTCTCGCGCGTATGTAAACCACGGGGGCGAATCGAATCAGCGTGGTGTCCGATGCCGGGCATAAAGTGACCCGGTATGGTAATCGAAACGGGAGCACGTCCGCGCCATATCCGAGCGTGAGAAGTGTGAAGGATGCTGCCTCGAGCGGATTTTCGTAGCGATGTTTCGTGATTGCGCATCGATTTTTCGTAGCGGGCTGTGGGTGGAGACAGAGAGAAAGAGAAAGAGAGAGAGAGAGAGAGAGGCCAACAGGGGTGGGTAAGGGGGTTGGTGGATAACGGTCGCGAGGTGGGGGAGTTTTATTTGAAGAGCGACACCAGTGCCGGTTGTAAATTTCACGGTGCCCTCCTCCTACTCCTCCTGCCCTGGTTCTAGCCGGTTCTGGTCGACTCTCGCCGGCAAATAAACAGCTCCGTTAAATAAATGCACCGTTTGCGTATTAATCCCACACACGTGACGACTGCATTACGGCCTTCCGTAAATTTACCGTGCTGTACAGAAACGGAGGAAATTCAACGCAACGGCGGGCAGGCACCGGTATCGAAAATATTCCCCTGTATCGATTCCGGCGGCCCGCCGTAATTGTGTCACCGGGCAAAGTGGCCGGAATCAATTTTATTCGCGCGCTCGAGCTACGGCCGCGTTTACACGTGCACCGACACTCGAAGGTGTCAACGCGAATCTGCTCGCTTCGAACGCGCTTTCTCTCGTTTTCGACGTTGTCCGCGGTGGCCATTTTTGCCCTCCCGGCAGCTGTCTATTTTCAAGCCAACAATTTTGGCATCGCAAATATTATAAAGTTGAAATGTCTTTACGTAAAATCAAACATTTCTGCATCGATTGCGAGAGACAGGCGCCAAGTAGACATTTAATTGTTTCCTTGATAATTTGAAGGACTGCTCTGTAATTTGGAGGACCTCTTTTTTTCCACTGAAACTTCACCAATCCTGTTCATTTCTTCTAGAAAACGATATCGCAATTTCGAGGCAAGAGGTTCACTGTCTCAGAAGTTATAAGCGCTAAAATTTACTATCTCGACAGTGAAAGTATGTGACATGCGGCGTTCTTTCTTGCAACCACAGAAATAATTTGTGTTAAAAACTGTTTTTTTAACAACAATTGAACGAACAAAAATTGCATGGTTTCCTGGGGGACATACAGTGCCCTAATTTGTTTTTTATTGCTTTGCTATTTTATCAAAATATGAGGATCACCTTCAGTTTGTTTTTAAGGAATGTTTAATATTTCAAGTTCGGATAAATTATGAAATTCGGCGTTAAAAAGTATTACAAAAAGTGGGGCTTAAAATGAATAATTCTAAAAATTATTAGAATTGTATACATTAAAAACTGTTAAGAATAACAGCAAAGTAATAAAAAACAAATTAGAACACTGAACGTTTCCCAGGAAACCTTGCAACTTGCGTTCGAAACATTTTCTTGTACAACAAATAACATACGAGTTATTTGAGGTCGTCACGTTGCAAGAATCACCCTGTATACGTAACAAGCGAGGCCTTAAAAACTTGGTTCTAGGTAGTAACAGTCGACTACAAACATGAAAAACCCAAATGCCACGATGCAGTGTTCATTTAAAAAAATCCGAAGGAGGATAGCCGGGTATGCCGGTTACGGACGACTGTAAAGTGAATTTTGGTTATAGACACAAGGGTTAAATATTTTAATTTTTTGCGGATTCGCGGCAGGCGCACAGTGGTCGGAAATCGCCAAAACGTGGCCAAAATAGGAAGGAGTATTCCCAATTAGTTCAAAATTGATACTCTGAAGTTTTTCGGGTCGCTGATCATGAATCTGATGTCACAATTACAAAAAAAAAACAAAATGGCGGATGCGTAACACAAAAAAGATTATTAGACTCACTCGAAAATTAGTATTCCCATATTTCTTGTGCCGTCGAATATGAATCTGATGTAAAAATTACAAAAATCAAAATGGCGGATTCGTCATATGTAGCGGTCGGGTATGTGAAAAAATGATTTGATTTCCACAAATATTTGGTAATAGCGAATGTTTTCGGTAACTCTAATTATAAATCAGAACTTAAAATTTCAAAAATCAAATCGATTTCAATTTTTAATTAATGCTTTTAAATTTTCAAGTGAAAATTTTGTTAACAAAATGATTTACCGAAATTTGATTAAATGTTGCGTAAAGTTAGTTTTGAGTGGTTGATTCGCAGTAAACAATACGTCTAGGCGCATCGAATTCCGTACGAATGGTATCTGCCGGTGTTGGCATAATCGGACACCGACACGGAAATGCCGGTAATTACGACTCGGATTCGCCTTACGCGAATAATTGCCCTCCCTTTGCGCGCTCTGCGTGCAGTAATATTTATTCACCGCGGAAATAGAATGATTAACATATTTTTTTTCTCTCGGCGAAGGTACACACACCGCAAATGGACCCACGCGATTTCCCTCCGCTCCTCCGTGCCGTGCCGCCCGGCTTCCAGTTTTCGCTTCAGCATTTTCGACTGAATGCCCCGCGAAATAGAAGGGGGAACACGTTCGCGTCATCTCGCGCCAAATTAGGAGGCCGAAATTTGTTCCGCCGTGATTAAAACGTCCCCCGCGATCCTTCCATTTTTTTTTCCTTCCGCCGTGAGCGCGTTCTCGTTCGCCTCTCACGGACGAATTTGCGAGGTTGCGCCGCTCGATTCGCACGAATCTACGAGAACGATGCACAGCGTCAATCCACGATCAATGGATACTTGCCGGAAATATATCTGTGGCAACTGGACCGCAGGACCGTAATTCTTCTTTTTTTTATTTCAAAAATAATCTTCAAATTTCTAAAAAAAAAAAATAACAAAAATAAATATTTCTATGGCATCGTGTGAGCCTCGTTGGATCATTCACCTTGTCCTTCAGTCATTTGACGTATCTTTGAGAACAACAAAGCTGTATGTGGCGCAAACGTTTGGTGACTCACCATGTATACAAATTTTCTTTTTCTTCTAGGAAATTATGAAAAATTTTGAACGTCGAAGAAGTTCCAATCGATGCAGTCGTAAAAATAAATCATAGCGCGAGGGGTTACCGTGGACGATGGCCGATAAGGAGGCGGTTGCCTCACGCGAGTTTGATCAAGATCAATTTGTGTAACTCGATCACGTTGCCTCGTTTGTTATCTGGGGTTAAGTTGCTGCGGCGTCCGAAAACGGCGCCCCTCGCAGACGCAAAACAGTAAAATAACGAATCCACGACGAAACGAGCTATTGTGGTCGCGTTTCTCGATAGAATGGAGGAAAAAATCGTTCGATATATGTTTTGCGTGTGTGTGTATGTTGCACAGGTTGTAGGTTGTAGCCGACGTTTCGGGGCATTCCGTGTGCATCGTGCGGCGTCCGCATTTTCTTTGCTGTTCGCGTTTCCACTGTTCTCCCTGTGTTTCTCTGGTGGCACGGCCTCGTCGAATTCAGAGGCTCTCGTCCTCTCGTGCGGAAAAGGGAGTCGAGCCAGGGAACAGCGCATGAACGAAGAATACCACGCGATTGTTAGGCGTCCCCGATTAATCTGCGACTTCTTTTCCTCCGTCCCTAGCCCCAGCCCCACCACCCACCCCCACCCCCGCCGCGCTGGCCTTAGGTAGTCGTCGTCCTTGATGTCGCTGTATAGCGGTGCTCGTCTCTCCTCGTGATTGCGAGGACACAAAGACACAGCTCCGCTCGTGCAGACGACGCGCTCTACGAAGAGAGACCAAGGTGGATATAGTTAAGAGGGTGAATGTGGGTGTCATCGACAGAGCCGACCAGCCCCGGCTCCGTTTCTTCTCGTGGACGCCGTAGACGACGTAGACGGTAATCAAAGTACCACCACCATCGCCATCCTCGTAGCCATCGTCATCGCCGTCGTCCTCGTCGCCACCAATCCGCCTCGAAAACCAGTGAAATGCCGGATTGATTAGCCGTGCCGATTCCACTGGCGAACGATAAAACGTCTGCGAACCCCTTTCGTACCAGCATTTTGTCGCGCTCGATATTAACCCTCGCCGTTCCCAAATGGGCATATTTTTTCAATCGGTCGTAACAATAATTAATTTCTCTTTAATTTAACTTTTGACTCACCCGTTTGGGCAACCAGGATCGTTTATCTCCACTTTAGCTATTGAATTTCTTTCTTTTTCCATTTGTTTTATTAAATTTTATTTACTTCTTATACATATGTTAAAATGGAGGATATATTTTAAAATCAGGACTTTTTCAGATTTTTTAAATACTAACCAAGTAAAGGATAAAAATTTGGTAGTTCACAGGCTTTGGGTATGGAGAATATTGGAAATGGGTTATTAATAAAAGGCACACTGATACTTTATACTTGAAATAAAAGTCTTTATTTCACGGCGCGGGAGGAAGCTCTTTATTCAGAGGAATCTTAGCTTCGACTGACTCTAAGAAGGAAACCAATTTGGAACCCCAAGTATGGAATAGGGTTCCCATATTTCCAGACTGTTTAGATTAGCCCCCACAGTCCGGCTCTTGATACAAAGTATACAAAGAATGAGTTGCTTCG